>CAUYON010207134.1:0-26651 GCA_963573935.1 Arctocebus calabarensis | reverse complement strand
CCCTGGGTAGAGTGCTGTGGCATCACAGCTCACAGCAACCTCCAATTCCTGGGCTCAAGCGAGTCTCTTGCCTCCACCTCCCAAGTAGCTGGGACTACACGCATCTGCCACAACGCCTGGCCACTTTTTTTTTTTTTTGGTTGCAGCCGTCATTGTTATTTGCTGGGCCCGGGCTGGATTTGAACCCGCCAGCTCAGGTGTACGTAGCTGGTGCCTTAGCCTGTTGAGCCACAGGCGCCGAGCCTACTTTTATAATTTTTTTAGAAAACCTGGAAAATATTGGGGCAATATAAATGGTTATTTAAAATACCAACCTTTTGGCTCGGCGCCTGTGGTTCAAGTGGCTAAGGTGCCAGCCATGTACACCTAAGCTGGTGGGTTTGAATCCAGCCTGGGCCCACCAAACAACAATGATGGTTGCAACCAAAAAATGGCCGGGCGTTGTGGCGGGTGCCTGTAGTCCCAGCTACTTGGGAGGCAGAGGCAGGAGACTCACTTGAGCCCAGGAATTGGAGGTTTCTTTGAGCTGTTATGCCACACCACTCTACCCCGGGTGACAGCTTGTGGCTCTGTCAAAAAAAAAAAAAAAAAAAAAAAAAAATAGCCGGGCGGGGTAGCGCCTGTGGCTTGAAGGAGTAGGGCACTGGCCCCATATGCCGGAGGTGGCAGGTTCAAACCCAGCCCCAGCCAAAAACTGCAAAAAACAAACAAACAAAATAGCCGGGCGTTGTGGCGGGCGCCTGTAGTCCCAGCTACTCGGGAGGCTGAGGCAAGAGAATTGCCTAAGCCCAGGAGTTGGAAGTTGCTGTAAGCTGTGTGACGCCACGACACTCCACTGAGGGTGACAAAGTGAGACTCCGTCTCTACAAAAAAAAGAAATGACTCTTTGGGGGGGGTCTCTACTGAGTGCCCAAGTGTTGATGAGGTCTTTCTACTCAGGTTGGCCAGTCTCGTGCGCACTCTAATTGTTCAGCTCACAATTCTTTAGTAGTGGTTCTTTTCTTAGTCTTGAGGAATCTCACCCCACGTGTATACAGTTTAATATTTAACCACAGCCTCAAGGAGCCTATGAAAATTTCTGGAGCTCTTTCTCTTCTCCAGTACTCCACTCTGAAAATTCCAGCTGCCCCGCCTCCCTGAATTCTCATCTCTTGTTTTCTCAATTTATAGAGATTTATTTTCTACCTGAGTTCCCCCATACTGTGTGGCATTCTACAAAGTGTCTACAGGTAGAAAGCCAGAACAATTATGGAACTCGCCTTATTCATTTATCTTTTTATTTAATGGATTACAATGTTACCTCTACTGTCCAATGGATAAAAGTGTTTGTTTTATGTGTTTTTTCCCAGCTTTCTAGTTGTTTAAGTTGAGAGAGGGCAACTTGATACTAGTTGTGCTGTTGTGGCTTAAAATGGAAGTCTGTGATGTCTTTTGATAAGTAAAAGTTCTTCATTTACAAGAAGCCATATTTGTAATATTTCCCTTGATCATTTGTTCTTTTTAGCTTATTGAAGAAATCCTAGGCCAGGTGTGGTAGCTCACTCCTATAATCCTAGCACTCTGGGAGGCTGAGGCAGGTGGATCGCTTAAGCTGAGGAGTTCAAAAGCAACCTGAGCAAGAGTAGACTCTGTCTCTACTAAAAATGAAAAAACTGAGACAAGAGGATCACTTCAGTCCAAGAGTTGGAGGTTGCTGTGAGCTATGATGCCACAGCACTCTACCAAGGAGACTTTGTCTCCAAAAAAAAAAAAAAAGAAAGAAATCCTATATTACACTCTAGAAGTTTTATAATCTGCTTTTTTCATTTAGATCTGTAATCCATTGATAAGCAACCTGTATATAATTTTTTATGAATAATGAATTGTCACCAAATCATTCATTGAAAAGTACACCTTTTCTCTATTGATTTGCAATGCTACCTGTTCTAGAAATCAGATTTCTGTATGCATGGATCTGTTTCTGGGGCTTTTCTTATGTTAAGTCAACTTCTTTGTCTCTAGGCCATATTTTACACTCTGAATTGTTAGCACTTTATAATATTCTGAATTTCTAGAAAGACAAGTTCTCCCATTTTATTCTTCTCCAAGCAAGAGTGTATGGGTAATTCTTAGCCATTTTCACTTCTATATAAGTTTTAAAATCAGTTTTTCAAGTTCTAGACTATACCTGTTAAGATTTTTTTTTTTTTTGAGACAGAGCCTCGAGCTGTCACCTTGGATAGAGTGCCGTGGCATCACAGCTCACAGCAACCTCCAATTCCTGGGCTCAAGCGAATCTCCTGCCTCTGCCTCCCAAGTAGCTGGGACCACAGGCACCCACCACAACACCCGGCCATTTTTTGGTTGCAGCTCTCATTGTTGTTTGGCGGGCCCGGGCTGGATTCGAACCCGCCAGCTAAGGTGTACGTGGCTTGGCGCCTTAGCCCGTTGAGCCACAGGCACCGAGCCACCTGTTAAGATTTTTATTTGAGAGTGCATTGAATCTATGGATCAACTAAAAGACAATAGGCATCTTTAATATCAAGTTTTGTGGTGGTTTAAAATACATCCTCAAACTCACCATTTCCTTCAAAGAAAGAAGGCCAATTCTTCTCCCTTGAAGTGTAGGTTTGAGTTAGTGACTTGTTTCTATGACAAAAAAGCAGAGGTGACAGGGTATATATGACTTCAGAGAGTCTCTTTTTTGGATTATTTATTCTGAAGGAAGCCAGCTGTCAGATTGCCATATAAAAAGACCTATGTGGGCTTGGCACCTATGGCTCAACGGGCTAAGGCGCCAGCCATGTACACCTGAGCTGGTGGGTTCGAATTCAGCCCGGGCCCACCAAACAACAATGACGGCTGTAACCAAAAAATGGCCGAGCGTTGTGGCGGGCACCTGTAGTCCCAGCTACTTTGGAGGTGGAGGCAGGAGACTTGCTTGAGCCCAGAAGTTGGAGGTTGCTGTGAACTGTGATGCCACAGCACTCTATCCAGGGTAACAGCTTGAGGCTCCGTCTCAAAAAAAAAAAGACCTGTGTGGTGAGGAAACTGATGCCTCCAGCCAACAGTAACGAGGAAACGAAGCTTCATGCAAGCAGCCATACAAATGAGCTTGGAAGTGGATCCACTAGCTCCAGTCAAGCTTTCCAATCACAACATCCTCAGTTGATATCTTAACTGTAACTTCACAGAAGACTTTTAGCAAACCACGCAGCTAAGCTTCTCTTCAATTCTTGATCCACAGAAACTGTGAGGAAATAGATCTGTTGTTTTAAAGACTACATCTGGGGTAATTTATAATTCAGCAAGAGATAATTAATATAAATGTTCATATCTTTGAATACTGTATGGCTCTTATTAATCTTCTATAATGACATTCAATAAAGCTTTGTAATAATTTCCATAAAACTCTGTGGAAATCATTCCTAAACACTCTAAAATTATATTGCTATTATAATTTTTCCTTTTCTTTTATCTTCTGATGAAGATTAAAATTTGGAGTGTTTATTTTGTATTCAGCAATAGCAAAACTTACCTGCAAAGGAGGTAAGTTTTCCACATAGACAATCATGTTATCTGTGAATAACGAATGACTATGTTCTGTCTTCCTTTCTAATTCCTACATTTGCTGGCTAGTATCTCTAATATAATGATGATGACTAGAACTACAGACAGTAAGAAAGTCTTTTCTTACATATGATTTTTAAAGGAATACATTTGTCATCATTAAGTATAAGATTTACTGTAACTTCTTTGCAAATACATATATTTTTTATTTGCAGTTTTTGGCCAGGGCTGGGTTTGAACCCACCACCTCTGGTATATGGGGCTGGATCCCTACTCCTTGCCGCCCTCTCTTTTTTTTTTTTTTTTTTGAGACAGAGTCTCACTGTGTCGCCCTTGGTAGAGTGCTGTGGCATCACAGCTCACAGCAACCTCAAACCCTTGGGCCTAAACGATTCTCTTGCCTCAGCCTCCCAAGTAGCTGGGACCATAGGCACCTGCCACAATGCACGGCTATTTTGTTGTTGTTGTTGTTGTCATTGTTGTTTGGCAGGCCCTAGGCTGGTTTCGAACCTGCCAGCTTTGATGTATGTGGCCAGCACCCTAGCCACTGAGCAATAGGTGCCAAGCCTCTTTGTAAATGTTCTTTATAAGACATTAAGGGAGTTTTTTTCTATTTCTTGTTTACCAAGCTTTTTTTATCATGAATAAATATTGAATTTTATCAAATGACTTTTATATGTGTATTGGCATGGTCATATAATATTTCCCCTTCAGTCTCGTAATTAACAACATTAATTGATTTTCCTCTTATTAAAAAATCTTACATTCTTGATTTATTAATTTCTGAACCAATTATGTCTCAATTTTGGAAGCAAAAAAGAGAGTTCAATACTTAACTCCCCCCACCCCCGAAGTGGTTAACCTGATATATGATTATAAGTTAGGAAGCAGAGAAACAATGGATTTTTCATTTTATATGTATTCCTAAAACAATTGTATTTAGCATCAATGGTCTGAACTACTTTAAAGGGGAATTTGTTCCAACTATATGACATTCTGGAAAAGGCAAAATTATAGAGACAGTAAAAAAAAAGTGGTTATGAGGGAGTGAGGAGAAGAAATGAGTAGGCAGAGCACAGAGGGTATATAGGGTAGTGAAACTCTTCTGTGTGATACTATAATGGTGGATGCATGTTATTATACATTTGTCAAAACCCATAGAATATACAGCACCAAGAGTGAAATTTAATGTAAACTTCGGACTTTGGGTGATAATGATGTGTCAATATATATTTATGGATTGTAACAAATGTCCCATTCTGGTGGGGGGTGTTGCTAGGAGAGGCAACAAGTACATGGGAACTCTCTGTACTTTCCACTCAATTTCTACTGTGAACCTGAAACTGCTCTTAAAAACTTAAGTCTAATAAAAGAAAAGGAGATGGAGAAATTTGGTTCCAATTTCAAGTCAGAACTACATATTGCAGTGATGAATGGGCCCTAGGTTTATCCCTAAAATTGACACATACTGAAACATGCTTGGAATATGCTTCTATATTTTTTTATTTTGTAAAAGATAGAATGGGATGGAGGGGAAGGAGAGGGAAAGAGAGATGTAAACCATTTCAAATAATACATTTCCATGATTTGAAACTTTAACACTACATTATTATTGAAAAAGATTCATCCTTGCGAAAGTCTGCTATGGGTGAGAATTGTTTCGATTTGTATTGCTTTGGTTTTCAAGAAAAGAGAAACAATTGTAAGTAGCAACCTACTCACTGCCACAGATAAATTAGTGTTCCCAGATTTTGTGATAGCGTGTACATGAAATTATATATATATAATTTTTTTATTTTTGCCCGGGGCTAGATTTGAACCCGCCACCTCCGGCATATGCGGCCGGTGCCCTACTCCTTTGGCCGCAGGCACCACCCCATAAAATTATATTTTAAGCCTGCCATCAGGATATAAGTGTCTCTGAGGGGGGTATCCCTGTAATCGTAGCACTGTGGGAGACAGGTGGGAGGATCACTTCGGCTCAGGAGCCCAAGACCAGCCTGAGCAAGAGCGGGACCCCATCTCGACTAAAAATAGAAAACTCAGCGGGGCATTGCGGTCCACGCGTGTAGTCCCAGCTACAGGGAGGCCGAGGCTGGGGTGTCGCTGGAACCCAGGAGTTTGCGGTTGCTGTGAGCTAGGCTGACACCATGACACTCTAGCGTGGGCAACAGAGCGGGACTCTGTCTCAGGAAAACGAAACAAGCCCCTCGGCCCTGCGGTTACTGCTGAGCAAGCGGGACGCACATTTATTATTGTTTCTTTAATCCAAAAATAATCTTTAAACGTCTTTTTAAAACCCTCCCCCCAATGTCCCAAGAAGCCGCGTCTCCCCAGCCGGAGACCTTTACTTTTTTTCTGCCGCTTGCGTAAAAGAAGCCGGTGGAGCGGCGGGGACCGGCCCGGCCCCGGAGGGAACCCAGAGGCCGAACCCGCCCGCGGCCCGGACCGCCACCGCCACCGCCACCCTTGCTCCCAGCCGGCAGCCAGAGCCGGCGGACCGACCCGTTCTGCTGCCGCTCAGGAGTTTTCGATTCCGGGTGATTTTTGTCCCTCTGCGCTTTCCCCCGCTCCCTTCCCCCTCCAGCTCCGGCCTGATGTCGCAGCACTCGCTCTCCTCCTCTCACGGAAAGGTCGCGGCCTGCGGCCCTGCGGACAGCCGTGCCGACATGAACCCCAGCGCCTCCTGCGACTCCATGGCCTCGCTCTACGTGGGGGACCTGCACCCCGATGTGACCGAGGCGATGCTGTACGAGAAGTTCAGCCCGGCCGGGACCATCCTCTCCATCCGGATCTGCAAGGACATGATCACCCGCCGCTCCCTGGGCTACGGGTATGTCAATTTCCAGCAGCCGGCGGACGCCGAGCGTGCTTTGGACACTATGAATTTTGAGGTCATTAAGGGCAAGCCAGTTCGCATCATGTGGTCTCAGCGTGATCCATCACTTCGCAAAAGTGGCGTAGGCAACATATTCATTAAAAGATTGGACAAATCCATTGATAATAAAGCACTGTATGATACATTTTCTGCTTTTGGGAACATCCTTTCATGTAAGGTGGTCTGTGATGAAAAAGGTTCCAAGGGCTATGGATTTGTACACTTTGAGACACAGGAAGCAGCTGAAAAAGCTATTGAAAAAATGAATGGGATGCGTCTAAATCAACGAAAAGTCTTTGTTGGACAATTTAAGTCTCGTCAAAAAAGAGAGGCAGAACTCAGAGCTAAGGCCAAAGAGTTCACCAATGTTTACATCAAGAATTTTAGAGAAAACGTGGATGAAGATTTCCTTAAGTTTCACTTTGGCAAGTTTGGACCTGCCGTAAGTGTGAAAGTAATGACTGATGAAAGTGGAAAATCCAAAAGATTTGGATTTGTAAGCTTTGAAAGGCATGAAGATGCACAGAAAGCTGTGAATGAGATGAATGGAAAATTTTTCTTTGGAAGTCGAATATATGTTAGTCGAGCTCAGAAGAAAGTGGAACGGCATGCAGAACTTAAGCGCAAATTTGAACAGATGAACCAAAATAAGAGCACCAGATACCCGGGTGTTAACCTTTACGTGAAAAATCTTGATGATGGTATTGATGATGAATGTCTCCTGAGAGAGTTTTCTCCATTTGGTACCATCACGAGTGCCAAGGTTATGAATGCAGGTGGTCGCAGCCGAGGGTTTGGTTTTGTATGCTTCTCCTCCCCAAGAGATGCCGCGAAAGCAGTTATAGAAATGAATGGCAGAATTGTGGCCACCAAGCCATTGTATGTATCTTTCGCAATGAGCAAAGAAGTGCGCCAGGCTCACCTCACTAACCAGTACGTGCAGAGAATGGCAAGTGGAGGAGCTGTGTCCAACCCTGTAATCAACCCCTACCAGCCAGCACCTCCTTCAGGTTACTTCATGGCACCTATCCCACAGACTCAGAACCGTGCGGCATACTATCCTCCTGGCCAAATTGCTCAACTAAAACCAAGACTTCGCTGGCCTGCTCAGGGCGCCAGACCTCATCCATTCCAAAATATGCCGGGTGCTATCCGCGCAGCCGCTCCTAGACCACTATTTAGTACTATGAAACCAGCTTCTCCACAAGTCGTGTCAACACAGAAAATGGGTCCACGTCCTGCAGCTGCGACTGCCGCTACTCCTGCTGCTACTACTCCTACAGCAGCTACTTCTGCTGCTGCTACAGCTGCTACTCCTACAGCTACTACAGCAGCTACTCCTGCTGCTACTACTGCTGCTGCTACAGAAGCTACTCCTGCTGCTGCCACCACCACAGCTACTTCTGCTGCTGCTACTCCTGCTGTAGCTATTCCTGCTGCCCGCACCGTTCCACAGTACAAATACACTGCGGGAGTCCGCAGTCCTCAGCAACATCTTAACACACAGCCACAGGTTACCGTGCAACAGCCTGCTGTTCATGTACAAGGTCAGGAACCTTTGACTGTTTTCATGTTGGCATGTGCCCCTCCTCAAGAGCAAAAGCAAATGTTGGGTGAACGGCTGTTTCCTCTTATTCAAGCCATGTACCCTACTCGTGCTGGTAAACTCACTGGCATGTTGTTGGAGATTGATAATTCACAACTTCTTCATATGCTTGACTGTCCAGGGTCTCTCCGTTCTAAGGTTGATGAAGCATTCGCTGTACTACAAGCCCACGAAGCTAAAAAGGCTGCCAAGAAAGCAGTTAACACTGCCACTGGTGTTCCAAATATTTAAAATTGATCAGGAACTGCAAAAAGAAACTCGTGCTTCACTGAA
This sequence comes from Arctocebus calabarensis, assembly GCA_963573935.1. Lineage (NCBI taxonomy): Eukaryota > Metazoa > Chordata > Mammalia > Primates > Lorisidae > Arctocebus > Arctocebus calabarensis. The sequence goes on along the minus strand of CAUYON010207134.1, from coordinate 18,345 downwards.
GAAAAATATCTAAACATCAAAAACCATAAATATTACGGAAAGAAAACATCGTAAAATGTAAAAGAAATGTAAAAAAGGAAAGGAAACTTTGAACCTTACGTACTGAGCAAATGCCAGGTCTAGCAAATAAAATGCTAGCCCTAGATTACTCTTTGATTTTAAAACGACAACAACAAAATTGTAAAATATAAAAACAAATCAATGTTTATAGACCCTGGGAAAAAAAACTGTCAGCGAAGTACAAAAATTTAAAGCTTTAGCTCGGTGCCCATAGCACAGTAGTTTGAACCCGCGAGGATGGCGGGTTCCAACCTGGCCTGGGCCAGCTAAACAATGACAACTGCAACAAAAAATAGCTGGGCACTGTGGCGGGTGCCTGTAGTCCCAGCTACTCGGGAGGCTGAGGCAAGAGAATCTCTTAAGCCCAATACCTTAAGGTTGCTGTGAGCTACGACACCACAGTACTCTACTGAGAGCGACATAGTAAGACTCTTTCTCAAAAAAAAAAAATTTAAAGCATTGGCCTCTGCGCCCATAGCTCAGTGGTTAGGGTGCCAGCCACATACACCGAGGCTGGTGGATTCGAACCCAGCCCAGGCTTGCTAAACAACAATGACAACTGCAACAACAATAACAAAAATAGCCAGGCGTTGTGGCGGGTGCCTATAGTCCCAGCTACTTGGGAGGCTGAGGCAAAAGAATCATGTAAGCCCAAGAGTTTGAGGTTGCTGTGAGCTCTGACACCACGGCACTCTACCAAGGGTGACATAGTGAGACTCTGAAATTAAAAAAAAAAAAATTTAAAGCATTGGCTCAGCGCCCATAGCTCAGTGGTTAGGGCGCCAGCCACATACACCGGGGCTGGCAGGCTCAAACCTGGCCCGGGCTTGCTAAACAACAATGACAACTGCAGCAACAAAAATAGCCAGGCGCTGTAGCTGGTGCCTGTAGTCCCAGCTACTTGGGAGGCTGAGGCAAGAGAATCGCTTAAGCCCAAGAGTTTGAGGTTGCTGTGAGCTCTCATGTCACGGCACTCTACTAAGGGTGACTTAGTGAGACTCTGTCTTAAATTAAAAAAAAAAATTTAAAGCATTGGCTCTGCGCCCGTAGCTCAGTGGTTAGGGTGCCGGCCACATACACTGGAGCTGGCAGGTTTGAATCCAGCCCAGGCTTGCTAAACAACAATGACAATTGCAAAAACAACAATGAAAATAGCCGGGTGTCGTGGCGGGTGCCTGTAGTCCCAGCTATTTGGGAGGCTGAGGCAAGAGAATCCCTTAAGCCCAAGAGTTTGAGGTTGCTGTGAGCTGTGACACCACGGCACTCTACCAAGGGCAACATAGTGAGACTCTGTCTCAAAAAAAAAAAAAAAAAAAATTTAAAGCATGCCTTTTATTTTGTAATTCTTTACTGAGGAATAGCTCAAAATGTCAGTTCTAGGTTTTGGGGGGGTTTTAGTTGTTTGTTTGTTTTAGGACATTAGTAAAATTTGCATTTAATACTTCTTTGAGGAAGGGAATACCACACTTTTAATCAATGAAGAGAAACATTTTTACAGTAGCCTTTTATTTTTAATACCTATTATGCCATGAAATCATAAGGAAATGGTTCCAGTGGGGAGGCGCCTTGCCATTGAATGTGACAAAGTTTTGTATGGCTATTATGTCATGAATTCATGGGAAATAGGTTCTAGCACCTTATATTACTACTATTCGATTAATTTTCTTGGGTTACTATGCTGTGTGCTATGCTGTACCCTGCTTATGCCATGAATTCATGGGGAATAGGTTCCAGCTTTTTATGCTTCAGCTCACTTTATGCTTGGTTCTCCTGTGTACCATGCTGTACGCCTATTATGCCATGAATTCACAGGGAGTGGGTTCCAGGAGCTCAAGCTCCTTTCCTTTGGTTCTCACAGAGTGGGCTTCTCTGGGTGGAGCAGGCTGGCGCTTCAGTTGAACCCTTTTCTCTTTGGCTTCCTTCTTTTTCTGATTACTTTCCTTCACGCATTTCAAGAAGCTATCTCGGCTCTTAGAGTGCTTAATATGCTCAATATGAACGTTAATCCTCTTGGCAAGAATCTTGCCCTTAATTTGTTTGTTTACAACAATGCCAACAGCATGCTGGGTAACATTGTAGACACTTCCAGTTTTGCCATGGTAACATTTGTGTGGCATGCCTTTTTGAACAGTACCCATTCCCTTGATGTCTACAATATCACCTTTCTTGTAGATTCGTATATACGTGGCCAAAGGAACAACTCCATGTTTTCTAAAAGGCCTAGAGAACGTGTATCGAGTGCCTCTCCTCTTTCCCTTTGTGTGTGTCATTTTGGTGAATTACTGGAAGATGGCATCTGTGGCGAAAAGGGTCAGTTCTGTTTTAAGTAACAGAATTGATAACTGAGCAAGGAAATGTAATTTGGATTGTAAAATTCTTCCTTTAATAAAAATCCCTTAAACAGTGAAAAAAAATAAAACAGAAAAAAAGGTAAGTCTCTCTGATGTATTTCTTTTCATTCACTTTTTCTCTTTTTCTTCTTGCTTCCAACAAAAGTGAGACACACAAACCCACAATTGACTGAGTTCTAGCTGCTAATTTATTAACTGTATAATACATGAAAGGCACCATGATAAATGTTACATTTGCCCCTTTAGAATGAACTAGAAGACCTCAGAGGCTAGGCAAGACAAGCTAGGCATCCATCTAAACAATGTTTCATTGTTTCACCCACAGTCCCAAATCAAACAAACTCTCTGGCAGCTCTAAAAACAATGCTAGATTGTGCTTTTGTGTAGACATTACTTATGAAGATGAGAAGATGGCTTTTTTATAAGGTAACAAATATGAATCTGCATTTTTTCTTCTGGAGGAAACATGAAAACTATTTTTAAAGATATATTTACAGGTGGCTTATGCCTAAAATTCTAGCACTCTGGGAGGCTGAGTTGGGTAGATTACCTGAGCTCACAGGTTCAAGACCAACCTGAGCAAGTGCGAAACTCCATCTCTAAAAAATAGCCAGATGTTGTGGCAGGTGCCTGTAGTCCCAGCTACTTGGGAGGCTGAGGCACGAGGATTGCTTGAACCTAGAAGTTTGAGGTTGCTATGACCTGTGATGCACGGCACTCTATGGAGGGTGACAAAGTGAGACTCTGTCTCAAAAAAAAAAAAAAAAAAAAAAGGCTATATTTACTCAAAGCGAAGTAAATCTGATATTGATCTTTTTAGAAACCTAGCTAGATTACAAGTAAGTAACTGTATTCTGATTTTGGTTTGGGAACATAAGTTTGGGTATCCAATTATGAAACTTATCGTGCCTATGGGATTCAAGGGGTTTTCTTAATGGTTGTTGTCTCCTTTCCAGATGAGTCAAACAATTTTTTGGCTACAGGAAATTCTCACAAAAGAGACACCTTCCTTGTCCAGATCAAAAGTTAATAAAAGTGCTTTTATGAGAGGGCTATGAAATGTCCCTGTGCTGTGCAAATGTCCACACTGCTGCTTCCACATCAATGCAATCAAGCATCATGGAGCTTTCCAGACAGTGAAGCTTCCCTTCACATTATCAGGTATTCATTTCATTGCTTGTCAAGGAAGGACAGAAACTAAATTAAGATCGTTCCATTCTTTTGTAGCATATTTGCTTGAGTTTGAAGAAACTAGTCAAGAAATAATGTGAAATAGTTACAACTGTAAATTTTCACCACAAATTTTTAAAAGAACAAAAAAGGAACAGTGTAATGACTTCCTTATCAAAGGGTATTTAGAGAGGTGTGGAGGAAAGAACTTGTGATAAGGGAGTGCAAGATTCTTTAAAACACATTGGACTTTAATGCTTTATCTGTGTATTAGATAGAATAAGGACTTCTTTGAAAGGCAGGATTAAATTAAATGGCCCATGTAAAATCGTCTAACACAGTGTCTGCCTTCCAACAGATGTTTTTAGAATATTAATTTTTTGAAAGGACATAATACTCATAAGAAATACTGTTGGCCAGGCTCAGTGGCTCATACCTGGAATCCCAGCACTTTGGGAGGCTGAGGAAGGAGAATGGCTTGAGATCAGGAGTACAAGACCAGCCTGGGCAACAGAGCAAGAAATCACCATCTCTACAAAAATTAAAAACTTAACCAGGCATAGTAGCATGTGCTTACAGTACTTGGGAGGCAGAGGCAGGAGAATTGTTTGAACCCAAGAGTTTGAGGCTAAAGTAAGCTATGATTGCACCACTGCACTCCAACCTGAGCCATAGAGTGAGACCTTATCTCAAAAGAAGAAAGAAAAGGAGAGAAAAAGGGAGGAAGGGAGGGAGGGAAATTGTTATTCCCATTGCCATTGATAGGAGAGAGAGACTGGGCTCAACTCCAAATATAAGAGGGACAAATAGAGGTTTATAGCCAGGGAGCAGGGCAAGGGGGTCAGTGGATAGGAAGTTACTCAGAAGAGACATCAAGGGTAAGGGGATACCTGCTAACCCAACTTAACAGAAGTCTTGCTAAAGGCAGGTCAAGGATATTAATGGTGGGGATGAAGAACTTGATCAGATAGCAAGAACAATCGGACATGAAAAGTGGAGGGATTCTTGGTAAAATGACTTAGCAGGATTCTTGCTAACGTTGGGCTGTGCAGGCCCAGCAAGGACAGGATAGACACAAGGTCAAGGTCCAGGAAGGCCAAGGTCAAGGTTTAATTAACTAGTTAATTCCTTTTAACTTTGTAAGTCTCCCTAAACTGTCTGGTTCCTTCCTGATGTAACAATGAATACTTATATCTGTATTTCACTAAATAATTCATCAAGAGCCTTCACTACCACAGTTGCATTTTATTTTCATAACAATGCTTCCTGGAAGACACTATTTTCCCCATTTCAATAATGAGAACACTGGGGTTCACAGAGATTCCATGACAAGTTAAATAGAGTGTCAAATGTTGGACTCACATCTTTGAAGTCCAAGTCCAATATTCTTTTCACTTCTCTACAATGTCAGGAAAAGAACTCAGGAGGACATTGTGTTTTTGTACAAGAAGAACAAGAACATAAGTTAGTATTTGAATATTAATTCAAGTTTTTGGCCTGATCTTCAGCAAAGGCAATAGAACAGGTGACCTGGCTTCAGTTCTCATGATGACCTGGACTAACAGCTGGTCTTTGGAAGTGAAAGGGGCATGATGTATGGACCCTCTTAGCCCACATTTGGTTATATTTTAAATGAAATTAGAGAAAATGGGCAAATATACAGAAGGTCAAACAAAGGTTCATTAGGAGCCTATATGGTAAACATTGATTTTTCTGAAGAGCTTAAGGGAGCAAGAATGCATGACTACATTTATAAAATTACAGCATATGGAGACACCTGTTTTTAGTTTGTTCATGTAATTCTGAAATTCAGGACAAGGGCACATTCCTAAAAGTCAGAAGGTGATAGTTTTAGGACAAAGGAAAGCAGTCATTCTTTATACACCAAATAGGAATCATTCTTTATACCTTCCTACCTTTGGATGTGATGTTGTGTTGGGCATTTGATTCTCCCAAGGAAGAGTCTTTATACAGAAGTTAAAGATAGAGCACCACATTTCCTGTGTGGTTGGTCTGAACCAGGACTAGGCCCTTACCCAAGGCACATCTCCCTTCAAGGCCAGTGTCCCAAGCAGTTGCTACACTGCTGGCTTCGAAGATGAAGGGACCATAAACCAAAGAATGTGAGCAGCCTCTGAAAAAGGCAAAGAAGTAAATTGTCCCCTAGAGCAGTGGTTCTCAATTTTCCTAATGCTGTGGCCCTTTAATACAGTTCCTGTGAGTCGCGACCCAAAGGTTGAGAACCCCTGCCGTAGTCTTTAGAAGGAATGCAGGCCTGTGGACTTATTTTAAGCTTCTGACCTTCAGAACGCTAAGATAAATTTGTGTTCTATTTAGCCACTAAGTATGTGGTATTCTGTTATAATAGGAAACTAACACAATGCAGAAATCTAATATAACTAAGCATCTCTCACTGAGAGCCCTAGAAACATAAATTGTCCTGCCTTGTACTTCTCCTTTTAAAAAAAGTAGGAAGTTGGTTACTGTCATCTGTACTTAACAGTTTGGAAACTGTGATGAAGTATTTGGGAACACCAATACCTCATTTTGGTCTAGCAGACACCAGCACAGCATTATTCTCTCTTGTTACATAGGCAAATAAGGGTATCTTGAAACAAAATACAACCTAGAGTTGTAGGTGTCTATCATTACCTGCAAAATCTCATTTGCAATTCAGAAGAGCTATTTAACAGAGCAGATTTCCTCATGGCTTATAAGAACCAGAGAGATGGCAGCGCCCGTAGCTCAGTCGGTAGGGCCACATACACAGAGGCTGGCGGGCTCGAACCCGACCTGGGCCAGCTAAAACAATGACAACTGCAACAAAAAATAGCCGGGCATTGTGGTGGGCACCTGTAGTCCCAGCTACTTGGGAGGCTGAGGCAAGAGAATCGCTTAAGCCCCAGAGTTTGAGGTTGCTATGAGCTATGACACCACAGCACTACCCAGGACAACATCTTGAGACTATCTCAAAATAAATAAATAAATAAAATAAAGAACCAGAGAGATAATTCAGGTCAGTAGCTACCTACTGTTCCTGGTCTCCACGGCAATGTGGAAATGCAAAAACAAAACAAAACATACTGCAACAAATGCAGCTACTTTCTTTCTTAGGGTAGTATTTTATTTTGAGCCTCAAATAGTAAAAGCCATCATTCCCTATAACCCCCAATCACTTGTAGTGGTTTTTTTTGTTTTGTTTTGTTTTGTTTTGTTTTTTGCTTTGGCTGTTTTTTCAAGAACTTCCATCTACCATCTGGGCACAGTAGCTCATGTTTGTAAACCCAGCAATTTGGGAGGCTGAAGCAATAGGATTGATTGAGGTCAGGAGTTCAAGACCAGTCTGGGCAACACAGTGAGACTCTATCTCTAAAAACATTTCTTTAAGAAAAAAAGAACTTCCACCTACTTTCCTTTCCCTAGCAGTGGAAAGATAATAAAAGCATCTCCTCTCAATTGGTGTGATTTATATGATACAGACACAATGTTAAGTACCTACCCTGAAATCAGGAGGAGATACTGAGACTAGGTCATGATATCAATTCTGCTTTTATTTGTTCCAACAATCCACAAGTAGTATTATTTACTGGATTTGTAAGACTCAGGTCTTAAAGTGCTTTGTCCAAATGAATCGTTTGGTTGTGCTGAGAAAAGTGAAACAGGCTGCAAATTAATGAAGGCAGTTCAGGGAAATGTTTCCTGCAACATACCCATCTATTTTACACTAATTATTTCCTTTTCCAATACTATAATTGGCCTTTTAAAAAATGCATTATTACTTTTCTTTTTTCTTGTACCTTTAGGTATCTAAGGGAACTAAAATTGACTTTATCTGTTTCACTTCTTCAAGGCATTGTTAAATAGTGTTAAAAATAAATTTACTTTGGGGATTAATACAGCCCTCTAAAAAAATTTGTACTTAAAACATAAATAACATGATTTAGCCCAAACTTACACATCCTGGTCGAAGTGTTCAGGCAGGTACATATTTTGGTATATATTTTAATGTATTACATAAAATAATATATATGCATATGCTTATAGCTGTTAATTGGATATCTGTTTTGTGTGGTAGATGGATATACCCCACACAAAACATATATCCAATTAACAGCTATAAGCATATGCATATATATTATTTTATATAATACATTAGCAAACCTAGGGCAGAGGCGTTTCAGGGGAGGAAATAGAGTTCAAAGTTAAAGTGCACTGGAGGGTAAGTAGAAGTTAGCTGCAACATGGATACCAAGTCTTCAAACTTGAAGGATGTGGCTTTTGTTGGCTATATATTCCAGATCAGTAACTCCCAACTGTCGTGTGTAGTGTATGTGTGTAATGGGATGGCTCATTAGGAGGTTCACCACGTCGGATCTACCTGGATAAGGGTTTAAACTTTGACTTCCTTCAGAGATTTTGTTGTCCTCCTTGAGTGAAAGCCACACTGATGTTGGAAGCCTTGTTATTGATAGAACAATGCTCTAGCCCTGAGGGGATGTTCAGAGAAAAAAAATCTCTGAGAACTACTAGTCCAATTTATAGTTAATCAACATACTTTCAAATAGTTAATTGAAATAATTTCATATAGTTAATAGAAATATTGTAGAATTAACATAGAAATTGTTAGCACATCCTATTGTAGCACTAGCTTATAGGTTTATGCAGCATACACACAAATAATCATATTATTATCTTTGATAAACAGCTCTCATTCTTGGTTTCCTTTCATTTAATTGGGTGTATAAGAGTTTCATTTCTGTGTTTATCTTTTACAATGACAGCTAAAGGTTACACTCCAGAATGTAGAAGCCTGACAAGTGCAGTGCTTAAATTCTAATAATAATGAAAAATAATCAGGGAGAACCTTTTTAGAAAAGATCACTCAAGAAGAAAATTGTTCTTGACGGTGTAAAGAGTACTGCTGTGCTCCACCAACAGGCAATCATGAAGCACAGGAGAAAATCTGCATTAGCATCAAATAACATTCTTCCAGATGCCATCCAAATTCTCTCTCCTCTTCTAGGAGTACAATACTCTGTTCTTCACCACCTGTTTCATTTGAATTAACTATCGGAGAGAGGTGAGAAAATAGTGACCATTTCACTGCACTGCAATTTCCCAGAAGTCAGAACTTCTAATGCAAAAATTTGAATTTTATTTCCTGAAGTAGAAACATCAGACAGAATGCAAGACAAACCATAGCCCTATGTTTTATTCTTCTCCTATATAAATGCAAGCATGTTTTGCATGGTAGTTCAAGACTGTAAATATGACCCTGCAAGCTGAAACTATACAGAGTGATATTAATAATCAATGGGGAAAATTATGATTGTACTGAAAATTATAAAATGTATGTCAAAATATTTAGAACTCTCTTACTGTCAGTTATAAATGTATAGGAAATAAAATAGTAAAACTAATATTTATTTAGTATACTGTAACTCAAAACATTAGAAACATTAAAAAATCAAAGTATTTTATTTCTAAAACACTATCATATAACTTACAATATCCTTGGAAAATTGACATGTTCTTTTCTAAGTTTGGATCAGCTTCCTTTGTACTTTGAACATTTTTAGTGTGAAATGTTTTTGTTGGCATTATTACCTCTGGGACATTTTTATCCTTCTTGTCCCAACCATGTTTTCATTCAGCTTGATAAGTTTCCCTTCACTAAAGTTTTGTAGCTGCAGGTCTAGAGGCTGTAAAATGGTGGCAGCATCAACATTCCCAGCTATTTCTGCTATAACTGCATTTATGTTTGATTGCAATTTTACTTCCAATGTTTTTACTTTTCATTTCTTTGCTGTGCTTTCATTTTTGTTGGCCAATTCCCTCTTTAAATCATTTATTTTGTACAATATTCAGTGGGTTTATCACTGGGAAACAAGGTGGTAACACAACTACATGCTTTGCTGTCTGTCCATAAATTGAATAACAGACGTATAGTGACCACTCATCAATAGAGTTTTTTTTTGTTGTTTTTTTTTTTTTGAGTCAGAGTCTCCCTGTGTCGCCCTCAGTAGAGTGCCGTGGAGTCACAGCTCACACTAACCTCAAACTCTTGGGCTTAAGCGATTCTCTTGACTCAGCCTCCCAAGTAGCTGGGACTACAGGTGCCCACCACAATGCCTGGCCATTTTGTTGTTGTCATCACTGTTTTAGAGGCCCACGCCAGGTTTGAACCCACCAACCCTGGTGCATGTGGCCAGTGCCCTAACCACTGAGTACGGGCATCAAGCCTCATTAATAGAGTTTGAAAGAAGTGATGGCCAATTAGGGAAATACTCAATACACCAAATGACTGATTTGTTAAATCCCATTAACTGGAGGATCCATTTATAAAATAATTAATTTGCCAAATGACCAGTGATTCAATTTGTCAAAATTGCTCATTGTCTAGGTTCGGCACCCGTAGCTCAGTGGTTATGGCACCAGCCACATACAGCGAGGGCCTGCTAAAAGAACAATGACAACAACAACAGCAGAGTAGGCAGAGTAGGCACGGTCACCTGTCCTAATCAAGGCTTCCTAGAGGGTCATCCATAGATCCAATCTTTCAAAAAATATACAAGGAGTGCCTACTAGGCCAGTTGGTGGGGAAACAACAGTGAACACACGAATGTTTGATTCATGCGAGCAATTCTTAAAGAGAGGATAGTTTAAGGCCTCCACAAACTCCCAAAAGATTTCTACCACGCAGTCTTTAAGTTTTTAAACATTGTTTTGCATCATTAAAACTCACTACCTCATAGTTGTTCTTTAAAATCCTAATCCCTAATCTTAATCTTTAGCCTGTGTGCATTCATTCCTGTCTTCTAACATTTATTGACCCCCTCTTGTATGTTAGATGCAGATCTGGATGCTGAGAGACTAGAATGTCTTAGTTTTTATATATAGATTTAGGAGGTACAAGTGCAGATTTTGTTACATGGAGATATATTTGGCCTCGTGGTGAAGCCTAGGCTTTTAGAATATCCATCACCCAAACAGCATACATTGTACCCAGTCTTGAAAAGTTTAAGTCTCTTAGGGGGGATTTGGATTTATGAACAAAATTCAGCACGACATTTATTAAGGTGCCAGGACAAACTTATGTGTAGGAAATACTGAGGAACCAAGGGGTGGTATATTCAACCCTGGGGCCCGGAAGGGCTGGAAAGGGGATTTTCGTGTTGCTCTACCTTTTTATAGATGGTATTAGAAAGAATAGAATGTAAGCCTAAGTACATGGAGCACATTAGTAGTGTGGGAAACTTGTGGTGTCTTGAGCTTGAGTTTCGTTTTAATGACATACCGAGTTTTACTCTAACCTTACTCAGAAATGCCCTCTAACCTCTAACATCTTTCCGGTGGGTCAAGGTTGGTCCTCCTTAATTCTTCACAATTAGTAGTAAGACTTTAACCACTCAGTACTTTGAACTGAGATCTTAGGTTGGGCCCCACCAAAGAGCTAACACCATTTGCAACTCTCCTTTAGAAGGGTGGCTGCAACGTACCTGCACTCAAGCAATAATCCCTAAAACCTACCCTCGAAACTGCCTTAGCAGAGCCTAAAATGTCTTCTCTTAAATTAACCAATCATAATATTGAATTATTACTAGTTATTTATTTATTTATTTATTTAAGACAGAGCCTCAAGCTGTCACCCTGGATAGAGTGCTGTGGCATCACAGTTCACAGCAACCTCCAATTCCTGAGCTCAAGTGAGTCTCTTGCCTCCGCCTCCCAAGTAGCTGGGACTACAGGCACCCACCACAACGCCTGGCCATGTTTTGGTTGTAGCCGTCATTGTTGTTTGGCGGGCCCAGGCTGGATTCGAACCCGCCAGCTCAGGTGTACGTGGTTGCCGCCCTAGCCCGTTGAGCCACAGGCGCCGAGCCATTATTCCTAGTCTTAAACACCACTTTCTTCTTCAATAGAAATGTTTAAGTTTTATTCTAGACCTTCTTTACATTCTGAATCAAAGTTTCTTCTGAGTCACTCTAGGATGAGAATTGTAAGGTTTTCCCTGCAACATGACATCATTTTATCATGTTTCAAAGATTGATTGTTTTGGGCAGTGACTGTGACTCAGTGGGTAGGGCGCTGGCCCCATATACTGAGGGTGGCAGGTTCAAACCCAGCCCAGGCCAAATTGCATCAAAGATTGATGGGTTTTAGTGATTTGGGGGCTTTTCTGTGTACCACACTGTAGACAGATGCAAGGTTGGTGCAGATGTCCTTTCACTCTCATCATAGGGCACCAGAGAAAAAAACTTAAATGGCTACAAGTTTCATATTCTTTTCTTAGATAACAGGTTCTCAAACTTCAGCATGCATCAGAAACACTTGGTGGGCTTGTTAAAACACAGATTGCTGGACGACACCCTCAGAGTTTCTGACTCAGAAGGTCTGGGATGGACCTCAAGAATGTTTATTTCTTACAAGTTCCCAGGTGATGCTGATGCTGTGGTCCAGGGCTTCACTTGGAAACCACTTATCTTAGATTTCTAAATGGATTGTTGAAACATCCAGGGCTTGAAGGTGACTAGCTGCGCCATCCAGAATGATGAGTATGCCATGGCACATTTTGCTGAACTTACTCTCAGCCGATCAAATGAATCAGTTGTCTATGGAACCCATTGCAAATTTTTGGCTAGTGGTGTCAACTAGAGATCTCTTGTATGAACATTAGGTAAATATTTTACCAGTCTTCTATTAGTGCAGAAATCTTATATTCACTTTTCATGCAAGTATAATTGTATCTTTGGGAAAGAAAGTACTTGCATTCTGATGTAACTTGTGTTCTTATATGATATAAAGTGGCAGAAGTAGTAATAAACAGCATCAGAGTGATGTACTTCATTTCACAACTGATGCTTTTGAACTTAATATCTTTAACAAATTTAAATATCTTAAATACCTTTAGTAGCATAATCTTAGAAATTATTTTTAATGTGGTAAAATACCATAGAATTCACCATCTTCATCATTTTTAAGTAGTTTGGTAGCATTAAGCAGATTCATATTTTTGTGTAACCATCCTCACCATCCATCTCCAGAGGTCTTTTCATCTTGTAAAACTGAACCTGTCCCCATTAAACAATAGCTCCCTAGCCCCCCCCTTACCCCAGTGCCAGGTAACCACCATTCTACTTTCTGTTTCTATGAATTTGCTAAATTTTTTTGAAGTGCCTATATAGGTAAATGCAAACCAGTTGAGACTTTAGACTACCTAACAAAATGATATGCCTGTAAATAAACTACTGGCAGAAGAATGGAAAAGATAAACAGGTGAGTATGGGATTTATCAAAGCAAGTGGCATTTGGTGGCAAAAATTTCCTACTAAATGATATTGGTACTAGGTAAACACCCTAACACCCTCTCATCCTCTTCCTAACTGCACATCTCATTTCTCAGCAGGTGCTAACTGGGTTTTGTAGCACTCATCTCCTTAGACTTAAGAACTCTAATGACCCAGTAAGAGCAGCAGAATACTAAAATCCTCTGGAAGCCATCATTTTTTTTCTTTTTTTCTTTTCCCCTCACCTTTGAGACCTTAACGTTACTGAAGAGTCTGAGCAGAATCATGTCATCGGCATCAGGTGTAGGAAAAAAACCTGCAACTGGCCAAAGCTGGCTGAGAACACAGGCCAGGTTTGCAGGGTCACAGCACGGGAGGGCGCCAGCATTCCTCTGGATGCCTGGGTGCCGGGTTCAAAGGAAACATCTAGCACATTCTAACTTTAGTAAATCCCCAGGCCAAAGGTAGATTTTTCAGTAAATTAATAATCCCTGAGTGACATCTGATGCATTCTTTCAAAGACATTTCCCTTCACCCTGCCCTGACCCATGGCCTACATTTCATTCCTTGCAAAATGAATGGAGCCCAGTAGTGACTTGTCCATTAAAACTTGGCCCCTCTCACTAAGCAGAAAATTTGAGAACACCAAATAATCAATTTACACTCAGGCCTTCCTGCAAAAGCGAATGTTTTGATGCCTTTAATTTTATATTTTCGAGTTTAGAGACGTTTCCTGAACAAAGGTTTTGAAAATATTTAAAGATTCAAGTGAAAGCAAAATCATGTTTCATAAATACATTGTGTGTTTTCCCAAACAAGAAGCTCCTAAATTATATTTTTAATGCCATACTTTTCCCCTTATTAATATTAAAATAAGTCAAAGTGAAAACTCATTGCTAACTATAAATGCACACTTGAAAGCTTAGCTCTTGGGTTAAGCTGTATGTTGCATTATAATGAAAGGGAAATACTAAGCTGGCATTAAGGGAAAGAACTGACATTTACTGACTTCCTATCATGTTCTGGGAACTCTGCTAGAACTTATGCTTGCCCTCATTTAGTACAACCACAACAACTACTGTCTCCCAGTTTGGTAGATGAGTTACTTTTCTATTTATTTTTTATTTATTTACCTATTTTGAAACAGAATCTTACTCTGTTACCCCAGACTAGAGTGCCATAGCATCATAGCTCAAAGCAACCTCAAACTCTTGGGCTCAAGCAATCCCCTTGTCTCACCCTCTCGAACAGCTGGGACTACAGGTGCCCACCACAATGCCTGGCTAGTTTTTCTCTTTTTAGTTGAGACCTGTAGTCTCAGCTACTTGGGAGGCTGAGGCAAGAGAATCACTTGCACTTAAGAGTTTGAGGCTGCTGTGAGATGCCACAGCACTCTACTGAGGGCAACAAAGTGAGACTCTCTCAAAAACAAAAACAAAAGCACTGACTTATACACTTTAAAAAGTTACCATTCTGGGCAGTGCCTGTGGCTCAGCGAGTAGGGCGCCGGCCCCATTTACCAAGGGTGGTGGGTTCAAACCCGGCCCTGCTAAACTGCAACAAAAAAATAGCCGGGCGTTATGGCGGGCGCCTGTAGTTCCAGCTACTCGGGAGGCTGAGACAAGAGACTTGCCTAAGCCCAAAAGCTAGAGGTTGCTGTGAGCTGTGTGACGCCACAGCACTCTACTGATGGCAACAAGGTGAGACTCTGTCTCTAAAAAATAAAAAAAAAATTTTTTAAAAGTTACCATTCTATAAAAATGGTAACTTTTATAGGATATTAATTATATCTCAAAAATGAATAAAGAAGTTACTCTGAGGCTAATGCAGTATCTAACTCATAGCTTTCTGGATGGGGCTGAATGGCTGAGTTTGGAGCATCACAGGCATCCAGTGGTAGAGGAAGTGTGAGTACGGTGGTGATGTCCAAGGGAGAGGGGCAGAGCCAGACGTGGGCAATGCAGGGGATTTCAGCAAGCACTGATACTTGAGGGTGGTAAGAAGGTATCAGCACAGAGCACATCTTAACAGCCATGGTTGCCAGTCTGGTGTTCAAATCCTACCTCTTCTACTTCCTGGCTATCGAAGTTTTTGAAAAGTTGTATGCTTTCTTTGCACATCTGTATCTCACCTCTGGAGTCCTGAGAACATTGCCAATGTTCAAAAAATCAGAGCAGAGTCGTTAATGCACACAAATACTGGGGCGAGCAGGCAGGCCTAGGGCTGGCATGCAGAAATATCCAGACTACAGTGTGATCATTTTCATCCACCAGAATGTTCATAGATTGTGCTTATTTTTGGTTTTCATTTTGAAGTTTTCATCATTTTTACACTGATGTAAAGCAAATAAGACAAGTAACACATAGTGTGCACATAGCTGTAATTGTCCCATCCCAATTCTAGGGATGAACTGTGTCCACTCCCAGGAAGCTGGAGTCACAGCATAAGTGACTCCAGCAAGAACCCTTCAATTGCCTTGAGGAAACTAGTTACCTTTCTCCCTACTTTCTTCCTGCTGATTTAGCCCACTCTTTTTTTTATTGAGCAAATGACTCTCCAGCAGCCTAAACAATAAGGAAGCCAGAGTTGAAGATTGGCCATATTTTGAACTGTCTCTCCAAGACAGTTCTTTTTCTGAAACATGTACCTTAAAAAAAACTACTTGAAAATATTGCTTGTCTCAACATATTCAAATTGAGCAGATGTAAAGGAATACATTAAATCAGTTTTTAAAAGATATGCCCGTTAAAGACACATTCAGACGTGATTGAGCATTTAAACTCCTTATCACAAATGGGATTCTTCATTAAATACCTCTGATTATCACCTCGGATGGCCTGTCAGTCTCATCAGAACCAAATATAGCCTCAGATTCCATCTTCCTTTCTCCCTGATAATCCTGAACTGAGAAGCATGCAGCCATCTGGTTCCCCTTTGGAATTGCTGTGTATTATAATATACAATCACATGTGATAAAAGAAAACGTAGGAAACATATGGTGCAAGGGTCCGAAGGTATTTGAATGATTACACAAAAAGCCACTTTTAGCTCATTTTATACATGGACAGAATAAAAAAAATTCTGCAAAGTCATTTGCAACAGTATATTTGTTTGCCCTGCGTGATTGCATTCATAATCCACTCTTTTGATGTTAAATCAGAAAGTGACAGTGGAGCAGACTGACCATAAATCAACAGGTCACAACTGGGTCTCTCTGGCATCCTTCTCCACTCAGAATGTCATGTCAACCAGCACATATTGAGGCAATTCTATAAATTGGGTTATCTTGGGAAGGGGAGAAGTGAGCAAGAAGAAAAAGAATGGAAAAAAGATCACGGCGAGCTCAAAGAAGCTCTGCATTCTTGATAAGGACCAAGATGCCTCAGCCTATGTGATTTACTATAGCCATAGTTTTGTCTACCCGTGCAGACACCTTGGCTCCAGATTTTTCAGCATGTGTGCTTTTAGTTCAGTGGCACTCAATATCAACATGGTAGGACTAATTTACCTTGATCACAGAAGGAAATAATTCATCTTCCCCAATAAAACACTTTATTTGCTCTCAAAGCAGAATCTTCGTGTGTTCTCACCCCCAAGACTCCTACTTATGGTCTTATTTTCTAATTTAAAAATTACTATACAGTGCCTACTACATGCCAGCATTGTTCCAGGGGCTTGCAAATACATTAATTCTTGTGATATAAACCTTTTAATACTCAATACAGCCATATGACATAGGCACAATCATTATTCTCATCTGCAGACTAGAAAACTGAATCACACAAGTATCACTACCCAAGGAGACAAATCTAGAAGCTGGCAGATCTGGGACTCAAATGCTTTTTTAAGAAAAGAAACACACTGGATTAAGGGAAGAGTCTTACAATGCCCATGGGGTGATCGAATTAACACTGGATCCTGAAAGCCTCCAGTCAGCAGCACTAAGGGCTGGAACTCTCCCTGCCTCTCTCACTTGCATCATGGTCTATCTCTCCCTGAATCTTCCCATCTCTTTGCATGTCTGGGACTCCATGCCTCTAGCTTGCTTATGGGCTCTCATGGCTCCTACTGTTCCTGGAGAGTCTGTCAAGCCGGTCTACAATGTGGTTCCCTGGACAGCCTAGTGTTGCCTTCCCTTGGGTCAAGCTTACCACTGCCAACTAGACTAATTTGATGAGTATGCTAACTAGTCTCCAGAGAGGGCTCTCAACAGTTCTTCCCAGCCCATATTTGCATGTCATACCTTCCAGTGAGAAATGAATATTTCCCCTCTCCTTAAATCTGAGCTGGCCTTCTGATTTGCTTTGGCCAATATATGTGGCAAAAGACACATTCTGGGACTCTTGAACCCAGGGCTTGATAATGACAGCTTCTGTTTTCTTCCACCTGGAAACAAGCACCAGAGATAGATAGATAGATAGATAGACAGACAGACAGACAGACAGACAGAGCTTTCTTGGCGGTTCTGACCTAGCCCACTGCCAGGTAATACAGTCAAATGAGTGACTCTAGCTGATACACGTGGAACAAAAGAGCCATCCATCTGAGCCCTGCCCAAATTCCTGATCCATGAGATTGTGACAAATAATAAATTGTTGTTATTTCCAGGTTCTAAAATTTGGGCTAATTTGTTATACAGCAAGAGATTACTGAAACAGTGGGCTAGTCTGGGTTGGGCTTTTTTTTTTTGCAGTTTTTGGCCAGGGCCGGGTTTGAACCCACCACCTCTGGCATATGGGACCGGCGCCCTACTCCTTTGAGCCACAGGCACCGCTCCTAGTCTGTTTTTAATAACATTTTTCATAAAAGGAAACAAGGAAAGCCAGATAGCCGGATGGCTGTCTAGGAAATGCCTACCAAAGAGGTCACAAATGACGCCGGGGAAAAGCAGAGACTGTGGGCTACAGTGCGTTCTGTCCTTCCCCCCTTATACCATCTCAGTCTCACCCCAGGCCTGTGAAATAGTTAGGCTTTTAAGAGTGCTGATACAACTTCCATAAAGTCACTGAACTGGCTTGCACACCCTTGCACTTTTCTCTATACCATGATGCCTCCCTTTCACTGACATGACCTTCATCCCCAAAGCCACATGACCCTGCTTCCCAGCTACCAAAAGCAAGGCAGACTGGACACATGGGCGCAGTTGATTGTCATATCCCATGTCTCACACTGTCTTGCGTGGAGCTGCTTCACCAGAACCAAACCAAGCGGGACAGCCTGCCATCACTGTCCCCAACATCAGCTGCAGCTGTGTATTGATCCCAACTCTTTGTGGGACCCTGTACTAGTAGCCTAGGATACAAAGAGATTAAAAGTCTAAGGCTAACTTCACAGAATTTTTTTTTTTTGAGACAGAGGTTCAAGCTGTCACCCTGGGTAGAGTGCTGTGGCATCACATCTCACAGCAACCTCCAATCCCTGGGCTCAAGTGAGTCTCCTGCCTCTGCCTCCCAAGTAGCTGGGACTACAGGCGCCCG
>CAUYON010207133.1:0-18018 GCA_963573935.1 Arctocebus calabarensis | reverse complement strand
ACAGAGTCTCACTTTATCGCCCTGGGTAGAGTGCCGTGGCGTCACACTGCTCACAGCAACCTCCAGCTCTTGGGCTTAAGCGATTCTCTTGCCTCAGCCTCCCCAGTAACTGGGACTACAGGCGCCCGCCACAGCGCCCAGCTATTTTTTTGTTTTGCAGTTCGGCCGAGGCTGGGCTTGAACCCGCCACCTTCGGTAATTAGGGCCGGCGCCCTACTCGCTGAGCCACAGGAGCCGCCCTAGAAGGCCATTCTTAACTCTTTGATTTTATATTTAACAGGTAGTGTTAAAAAAAAAAAAAAAAGAAGTATCATCACTCCACTGCACTCTGGCCTGAGCAAGAGAGCAAGACCTATCTTCAAACCTCCAAAAAAAGGAAAGCAGTATCTATCAATAGAACTCATAAAAGTTGCTTTGATAGATTCTCTTACGGTAATTAAGAATCGGAAATTATCCAGCTAGATGGAGTGGTTCACACCTGTAATCCTACCACTGTGGGAGGAGGCTGCGGCAAGAGAATCACATAAGGCCAGGAGTTCAAAATAAGCCCGAGCAACATAGTTTTAAGACCTCATCTTTACAAAAAAAATAGCTAGGAGTCATAGCACATGCCTGTAGTCCCAGCTATTCAGGAGAATAAGGCAAGAGGATTGCTTGAGCCCAGGAATTTGAGGTTGCAGTGAACTGTGATGATACCACTGCACTCCAGTGTAGGCAACAAAGTGAATATCTGTCTCAAAAACAAAAAAAAGATTTAGACATTATCCACAGCTATTGGACAAAACCTAAACTTTATTACCATAAGACAAAAGGCTAGCAAAATCAATTATCTTTTCAAAAAGAGGGGTAGGAACAAGATGTTTAAAGATTGGCAATTTTCCTAACCTCTCAGTATTCCTAATTTTTTTTTTTTTAAAGAAGATACAATATTGTATGAAAACAGTCATCAAATTCACGAATTCAGTTCCTGTGATCTGAGGAGGAGGAGTCTATAACTTTAAAACTAGCTATACAGAGTTAAGATCTGGGTGTGTAAAAGATAAAAAAGATTTCTTACCATATTAGTTTCAGATGACAGACCTAAGGAAGTAAATAAAGTTTTTTAAAAAATATTTCTAAATGTCATAAAAGAAGTCAACAATCTTCAAATTAAGATAACATTTAAAATAGCACATAGGACATGTATCCTTTATTCTCTGATGAAAAAGAAAATATAGTAATGGAATGTAGAAAGCATGTCTGCTTTCACTGCTGTGGGAACAGAAAATGGCATGGCTGCTCTGGACAACAGTGGGCAGTTCCTCAAAAACATAAACGGAGTTACATATGACCAAGCAATTCCACTTCCAGATATATATCCAGGAAAAATTAAAACAAATATCTACACAAAAACTTACACACAAATTTCATAGCAGCATTAGTCCTGCTAAACAAAATGTGAAAACAACCCAATATCTATCAACTGATTGGATAAAATGTGGTATATCCATAAAATGAAGTATTACTCAGCAATAAACAGGAATGAAGCAGTGAGGCATGGCACACAGATGAACCCTGAAAACCATGCTAAGTGAAAGAAGCTAGTCACAAAAGACCACATATTGTATGATTTCATTTATATGACGGTAAGTATATATAGAGAGAAAAACATTAGTGGATGTTTAGGGCTAGACAGGAAGAGGAAATGGGAAGATAACTGTTAAACAGTACAGGGTTTCTTTTTGGGGTGATGATGACCATGATGGTTCCACATCTTGTGAATATAGTAAAAAAAAGGAATTACATACTTTAACTGGATGAACTTTATGGTATAAATTATATCTTAGTAAAGTTGTTAAAAAAGAAGAGACTTCATCTGGACAAAAGAGCAGAACTACTATCATGAGATGAAATTATGGCCACTTAAGGCCAATTTTCTTCCCTGAAATAACTACTAAAGAAGTAGTAAGTCAGCTTTTAGGCCCAAACCTAACCTAATTGATAATTACTTATATCAAAGTTACCAGAATTTTATTCAAAAAACAATACTCCTTTAAACTAATCCAAACACCATTCTTTTGAGTTACTCTGTAAGTCGCAATTATATAACATTGTAAATCTACACATTATTTTACAGATCAGATTCCCTTTTCAGACTACTTATATTAGCTTTTATCTTTCCTCAGCACCATCTTTAATCATTTCTGTTGTATCTTTGCCAATTTTACATCTTGCTTGATATTACTAAGCCAGAAAATATTTTGTTTCTAAAATGCTTAGTGAGGCCAAGTATAGTGGCTTATGCTGGTAATCCCACCAGCATTTTGAATAGCCAAGATGAGAGGATCACTTGAGGCCAGGAGCTCAAGACCAACCTAGGAAACAGTGAGATCCTAGCTCTACAAAAAATTGTTAAAAACTACGCCAGTGGCTCGGCGCCTGTGGCTCAACGGGCTAAGGCGCCAGCCATGTACACCTGAGCTGGCGGGTTCGAATCCAGCCCAGGCTTGCCAAACAACAATGACGGCTACAACCAAAAAATGGCCGGGCGTTGTGGCGGGCACCTATAGTCCCAGCTACTTGGGAGGCGGAGGCAAGAGACTCGCTTGAGCCAGGAATTGGAGGTTGCTGTGCGCTGTGATGCAACAGCACTCTATCCAGGGCGACAGCTTGAGGCTCTGTCTCAAAAAAAAAAAAAACTACGCCAGTATGACAGCACACGTATATAGTCCCAGATCCTTGGAAGGCTAGGAGGCCCAAAATCTGAGGGTACAATGAGCTAAGATGGCGTCTCTGCATGCACTCCAGCCTGCGGGACAGAGCAAAATGCTATCCCTCCCACACCCTCTACCTCCTAATCCTTAGTGAAAACGGCCAGAATTTTTCTTATCTTTATTTTCTCAGAGTCTCGCTCTGTAGTCCAGGCTAGAATGCTGTGGTGTCACCCTACCTCACAGCAACCTCAAATACTATGGACATGTTTGAAAGACATTTTCTTACCAACTTAAAAAAACTATTGATAGGGGTGGCGCCTGTTGCTCAGTAAGTAGGGCACCGGCCCCACATACTGAAGGTGGTGAGTTCAAACTCGGCCCCGGCGAGATTGCAACAACAACAAAAAAAATAGCCGGGCATTGTGGTGGGTGCCTGTAGTCTCAGCTACTCGGGAGACTAAGGCAAGAGAATCGGCTAAGCCCAAGAACTGGAGGTTGCTGTGAACACAATCACACTCTACTAAGGGCAACAAAGTGAGACTCTGTCTCAAAAAACAAACAAACAAAAAAAAAAAAACCACCTACTGACAGTTCACTAAGAAGACTGGATACAATATACTATGGACATACATTTTTTAACCAATTTTCTGTATATTTGGTTGTTTGTATTTATTCATCACTATAAATAATACTGTGATAATCCTAGTGGCTATGTCTTTAAGCACATTCAAGTGATTCTCCTGCCTCAGCCTCCTGAGTAGCTGGGACTACAAGCACATGCCACGATGACTGACTGATTTTTCTATTTTTAGTAGAGATAGGGTCTTTGTTCTGGGTCTCAAATTCTTGAGCCCAAGTGCTCCTCCCACCTTGGCCTTCCAGAGTGCTAGGATTACAAGCATGAGCCACCACACCTGGTCTCCTGTCTTCTTTAAAACACAGAAAAACACTACAACAAGATCTCTGAAAGACATTTTCTTACCAACTTAAAAAACTACTGACAGGTCACTAAGAAGATTGGAAAGGAGTAGGAGACTAAATTTACACTGTAAATCCCTGAGAACAGGGGCTATGTTCTTTTTTAAGGTAACTATTTTCCCTTATTTATGACAAAAGTAACACATATTCGTTGTATGAATTTTAAAAAGACAAGAAAAAACAAATCACTCAAAATTCCACCCACCACAGATAATGAATACTAACAATTCACTACACAGTCATCCACTGGTATCCAGGGGGGACTGATTCCAAAACCCAGATGCTCCATGCATGCTCAAGTCCCACAGGGGATATGAAAAGTTCACCCACCATATCCTGAAAATATTGCATCTTTGAACCTCGTCTGGCTGCAACGAATCCTCAGATACCAAGCGCCAAACGAATTTACCAAAAAAATCTGAGTATGTGGACATCTAGATAATCACTGAGTGTTTTAAATTTCACTAGGGAAAAAAAAAAAATTTTTTTTTGAGTATGTGTACCCATGCTGTTAAAACCCATATTGTTCAAGGTCAGTTCTATAGTGTTTTAATCTTTCTCCCTATCCATACATGCACTCTTTTATGAGTAAGATGGGAATATACTGTTACATCTTTTCTCATTAATATCTCACTGATAAATATTTAATATCATTTTAAACACAGTATAGTCTTCAATACAATATACTATGGACACATTTATTTAACCAATTCTCTGTATATTTGGTTGTTTGTATTTATTCATCACTATAAATAATACTGTGATAATCCTAGTGGCTATGTCTTTAAGTACATTCAAGATTATTTCCTTAAATAAGATCCTAGAAGTAAAACTGTTATGATAAAATATATTCTTTTCCAGCTCAGCACCTGTGGCTCACCTGTGGCTCAATGACCTAAGGCGTCAGCCACGTACACTTGAGCTGGCAGGTTCGAAGCCAGCCCAGGCCCGCCAAACAACGATAATGGCTGCAACCAAAAAATGGCCGGGAGCCTGTAGTCCCAGTTACTTGGGAGGCAGAGGCAGGAGACTCGCTTGAGTCCAGGAACTTGAGGTTGCTGTGAGCCACGGCACTCTATCCAGGGTGACAGCTTGAGGCTCTGTTTCCAAAAAAAAAATTCTTTTCTCTTTTACCACTTATACTAGCCAGTATTAACACTGGACAGGTATACAATAATTTTATGCTGATGAAACACTAGAATAAGTAAGCAAAGTAGCAAAAACTTCTATGAAGATGTTCAAGAAAAGGAAGATAAATGTTGGCACTTCCTATCCTCTCATAACTTCTGAAGGTATTTTAGTACCTTCTCTTAATTGCCCAAGAAGGCAACTATAATTTTGCCTAAAGCAAAGTGAATGTTATAGCCTCTTAAGGGCTTCTAAAACTAACAAGTTTACCTTACTTGGGAGCAAGGAAATTTGTTGTGCCAGAAAAGAAAGAATATAAAGATAACTTTTTCAGAAGAGTCTCTGTACACTTACCTTTTGTTGGAACTGAAGAAATCCCAAATCTATAGAAAAAAAAAAAACAAGCTAAATTTTAGGAAGCTGTTCACACTCCTGTTTGTCTGTCTCCGTTTCAAGTATACACATGACACTTCTTGCTTGTGATCTCAAGCCTTGCAATCATTAGCTAATTCTAACAACTCCATGAAAGAGGTCCAGTTTACTCTCCTTCTCACCTAGAGTCCAGGGAATAAGCTAAAAGAAAGCCTTATCAGAATTAGAAGTAGCAGTTAGTTCTTGACTTTTACCATTACAAAAACACTGCTCAATAATAAAGCCCAATCTACAGCTACTACATACAAATCAGCAGAAATAATTCTGAACAGAGCCCAAAAAGTATTCATTTCCTTTCTTAAAATCTATCCTACTTAAAATTTACAATTATATCTAAAATATAGGATCATCATGGGCAGTGCCTGTGGCTCAAGGAGTAGGGCGCCGGCCCCATACACCAGGGGTGGCGGGTTCAAGCCCGGCCCCGGCCAAAACTGAAAACAAACAAACAAACAAAAAACTAAGTAAATAAAATAAAATATAGGATCGTGCCTCCTCCCAGACCCAAAAGGCTGGGGATACTCACCTAGCTGCCCTCGCAGCTTTTTTACTCTCCAAGCTCACAGGTACATTGAATCGTTCAGCCCTCTTCTGCATTCTCTAAGTGATAATAGACAAAAAAGGGGGTAGAGAAAAAATTCAATTTCTGGTTTAAAAAAGGTCGGTAGAGGAGAGTACTTTAAGAACATAAGGAGAAATTTCTTAAGGTTTAAACTGACAATACTAGAGGGGGATATTAGATTTTGTCCATGCCAAGACTTAACAGCCCTTTATGGAAAGCAAACAGAGTAAAAGTATTACTATATTCATACCCTCAAAAATAAAATGCAGGAATAAAACAAAACTACATTCTCCATGAAGCCAAGAAGACAAAAGCTGTGTTTGGTTGACGTTTAAAAAGGATTGGTTCCAACACTAGTTAAAAATGAGGCAGTGTTGTCTTATGCCATTAGAAAATAATTTAATAATTCTTTACTTTCAGTATACAAAAATGAACACAAGATTTCAACTGGAACATGGTTTCAGAGATACTGAGACAATTCAAAGAAATTTCAATCTCATCTACTAGCAAGTAGAAACATAAGACTGACATCACCATTAACTTTTTTTCAAGGTATGATCATCACAAACTCTAATTCCAGGTTGGTAAACATTATTTAAAGGCTAGTCACCAATAAGGTCATAGTACTACATACAAAAAGACGATAGCTTCAAAGGTGACTACCCCTTTTGCCAGCCTATTTTCTAAAAAGTAAATGGTAAAGAAAAGTATCAACACCAAAATCTGTTAATATTGATTTTCTGCCTGTGAATAAATGTTTAAAGGTAATAATACAGATATAATAAAAGGTAAAAGAGAGAGAAATGTACAGACTGATCTACTAGGGAACCAAATACCTACCTCAGTCTGTGGTATTTCAGAAGTAATTTTTACCACTTTCTTCTCTGCTGCCCTGTTAAAGAAGAAAGATTTTTTTGGTAACATTTATTTATTTTAAATAAGAAATATTTTTTAAAAATCAGGAAATGGTATTCTAAACCAAAACCTTAGAAATGTATAAGAATTAACCTAAGTCACATCCTCTTTACTAAAGCTCTCTGCCACCCCTTAGTATAACAAAACATGAAGTCCATTAGAACATTGATTCTTTGAACTGTCTTCCATTGAGAAGAACTTAAATAACAGACTAAGCTGCTTCAGGTAAGACATATGGAAAGTAATCAGGGAAGAAATCTGTTTATGCAAAAACACAAGAAACATCTCATTTGCTTTCAGGAACTTTTAAGTTTACTTTTGGACTGAGTAACCTTCCAACCCTCACTTAAATAGCAGCTCTCAATTTTTACCACAGCAACAATTAATGCATGTGCTATAAGCCCTGGCTTCCTTCTTTTAAAAATCTCTTGTTTCTCTCATAAAGACTGTATCTCTAGCTGAAACAGTCAAAATGGAACAAATAAAAATGCCAAAAGTAGTGCAAAGAAAAAAAAAGACTAAGGGGAATTTGAATTAGGAAAACATAGTAAGGTAGTGGTCAAAAGGTTTAAGAGAAAACAAAAGAGGGGGGACCACAGGGGTGGGAAAGAAAGTTCGGAAGTACCCAGGATAAATGGAAGGGCATTAACTCTCCACCAAACAACTCCCATAAAACTGTGGGTCATAACCAGTCTCATTAAGGTCCCTCATTTAGAGACATGGGCAGTTTTTGTTCCAATATCCCAGACACTTTTCCCTTTTGATGGCCTAAAAGGTAGTAATGGTTTAACGACATTTTCAGAGGAAGCAATTCTAGAACAGGAACTTACTCTCTCCTCTATCCTTTTGTTGGAGGTTCTTGGACTGACAGACAAGCAATGGGTGCCCCCTGCTGACCATAAGTAAGTCCTACAATATTTAATTGCTCTGGCAGGCAGAGTAATCGAAGTAGAAAACAGGTATGTTTTTGGAGAACCTCAGATGAAGTAATAGGATCTCATTTTAAATAGTCAAAGAATCTAAATTAGCCAAGAATATTCTAACTTTCAAAGAAATTTCCAAATTCTTCCCATTTCCTAGGCATCCTTTCCTAACCCTTTCTCATTTAGGCACCCAAGGCCAAAAAAGTTTAATGTTTTACTTGAAGTCTAATGCCATTAAAAGAGCAGTTCTCTCCATCAACCGGAGGCTAATGACTTCCTCCACATTCCCATCCTGAAGCACAGTCACTGCAGTACATCTCATGACAGAAAAGGAACCACAGAGAGGAAGCTTCCTTCCGCTCTATTCCAATTCCCTTAGGCACAATTAGACTTAAACAATAAATACACATCACATTCTGGGACATATGGGAAATTTTTCACTCAGCACTGCAAAATTTTTCTCCCACCCATAGTCACATACAAAATATTCCCTAAAATATAGGGACTCAGAATATTTCTGTGTATATTTCTAAGTATAACTATCCTTCTAAAAAGCAAAATTACCACTCCCTAACACTTTCAATTTCTTTGTTTCAAAAATTTTTAATAATGGCTCGGCGCCTGTGGCTCAACGAGCTAAGGCACCAGCCACGTACACCTGAGTTGGCGGATTCGAATCCAGCCCAGGCCCGCCAAACAACAATGACGGCTGCAACCAAAAAATGGCCGGGTGTTGTGGCGGGCACCTGTGGTCCCAGCTACTCGGGAGGAAGAGGCAGGAGACTCGCTTGAGCCCAGGAATTGGAGGTTGCTGTGAGCTGGGATGCTACAGCACTCTATCCAGGGTGATAGCTCGAGGCTCTGTCTCAAAAAAAAAAAAAAAAAAAAAATTTTTTTAAATAATATTAAAGCACCCTGAACAAGAGAATTATACATTTTATAAATTCTATGAATAACGAACTTGTTCAGATTTTCAGCCTCTTGTTAACTCACAAAAGCCAACTGTCATTGTATTCACTTGATCTTCCTTCTTGTTCCAGAAGTCCCCAAAACATCTCTATTTTAAAACTGTCCCACTGAGTCATTTTCTCAAGGCACTATATCTAATCATAAACCTATGATGGAAAGATAATTAAATGGCTTTACAAAGTAATATTTGACAAAAAACAAAACTACTAAAATGTTAAAGTGTGCATACTTTGTAATATAGCAAATCCCACTGCTAGGAATTTACCCTATGAACATACTTGCATAGTATCCTATTAACATACTTACTATAAACAGTTGGATGAGGACATATAGTACTACCATGTTTTTTTTGCTTTTATGAATAATCTAATGTCCATCAACAGAAAATTGATGAAATAAATTACTGTTCAACCACAGAAGAGAATACTATTAGATTAGAAATAAGGGTCTAAGTTGATAACCACTAAATCTGAGTGATAGGTAATGAGGGTCTATCATACTATTCTCATAACTTTTGCATATACTTGTAATTTCCCATAACAAGCTTCCAAAAAAATTACTAATTACTATGATAATTATCCCTACTTCATAGGGTCAATGTGAGTATTAAATAAGAATACATGTAAAACATTTATATAAAGATATTATTATCATAATGATATAGAAAAATCTCCAGATGTGGGGAAAAAAAAAAACAAGAGTGTGTGTATATGCATCTATATCTACATATACAAATACATACATACGTAAATACATATACACACACTTACTCCACATATAAAATATTCCAAAATACTATACTAAAAACTTGTGGAAAGTCAGATGGCCGTGGATATAAGAGGTACTTAATTTTTGATTTATATACTCCTCTTTCACTTTTACTTGTACATCTATTGCCTTTTATAATTAATGCATTAACACAGCTATGAGGAACAAAAATGTTAAAAGGGACTCAACTGTTCTTAGTGTGCTGAAGTACAAAATGGCCAGACATTTGTAGAAAGAGCCCCAAATTAAAGATGTTTATGATCGACCTTGTGGGATAGTTTAAACAAATCGAGATCCACTTTCCACTCTAGATTTTGTCCTCCCCTCCTCCACTGTAAATCAAAAAGCAAGAAAGAATATGTTACTTAAGAAACACAATCTTTCCCCAACACCCTCCTCCCTTACAAAACTCCTTATATATAGTTTTATACTTTTCTGTAAAAGTATAAAACTCTATAAAGAGCAAGAGAGTTTAGTTTACAGAGTTTTCCACTGTACAGACAATTATACAGATTTTTCCATACAGGAATAGAATCATCTGTTATGGTGAGCCTATAAAAGAATAACAAAGGCTAGGAGAGATAAACTGTGTCTGAGCTTGAAGTCATCCAGTTCTAACTTCCTATTATATAACCTAGAGACAAATTGCTTTGTTTCATTGGGACCATGTACTTTAAGTGAAGCAGACCCTTTTAAAAAATGTATGACCTATGCAGAAATGAAAAAGCCAAAGGCAAGGTATAAGAGATAAACGGAGTTAAAACACTAAACCCACTAAAAACAGAACAGCCTACTCTGTACTCAGATTATAAAAAGGGATAATTACACATCAACAGTTTTTTCAGGGGGTTCTTCCTCTTTGACAGGAAGTTCTATGGGCTTTGGCTCTTCTTCCTAAAACCAAATAAAACAAGATGATTAACATAAATCAAAAGAATAAATCAACGAAGACTATCAGAACTCTAAAATAGTCTCTCAGAACCTTCACATCCCTCTTATGTGACCCTAATAAATTAGCATGTAAATCCTTCAATAACTGATGATGTTAAGCACTGAGCAGAGGCACATGACCAGGCCAGTAACTAACCTGACTCTATCCAACTCACCTCTGTTTCATCTCCCAGTACATCTTCTTCATTCGCCTCCTCTTCAGCTAAAGAATATTAAAATATTCAGGTCAAGCCCTGCTACAAAACCATCTTGATCACTGTACTAAGGCTAAAATTATAATAACTTTGACTTCTCAAAACAAAATCTAACAAACAAAATAATGAAGGCAGAACTAATGCTCACAAAGTTTGTCACATCTGGAAAAGCTAAACCCAGCCCTCCATCAAACATTAACACAAAGTCGATCTCCAGCTAGTCTAAAGAACTAATAAGGGTCCAACTACAAAATTAATTTTAAAAGTAATGTGGAAGAATTACCTTTGAGATTTAGTGATGGGGGTTTCCCAAAAAAACAACAACAAAAAACATCCCAGCAACAAAAAAATCAATGATTTCTCAAAACTAAAGACTTCTACTTAAGGAAGAATGCCATGAAAAACTTCAGACAAATGACAAGCTATCTGTCCCTAAAACCAACAGGGGAATAGTTATTAGAAATGCCTGCAAGCCAACAAGCAAATGATAGGAACCAATATAAAAATGGGCAAAGAAGTGACTCAGGCCTGTAATCCTAGCACTCTGGAAGGCTGAGGCAAGAGGATCACTTGAGCTCAGGGGTTTGAGACCAGCCTGAGCAAAAGTGAGACCCTGTCCCTACTAAAAACAGAAACATTAGCCAGGCATGGTGGCGGATGCCTGTAGCCCCACCTACTCAGAAAGCTGAGGCAGGAGGATTGCTTGAAGCCTAAGAGTTTGAGGTTGCTCTGAGCTAGGACGCCACAGCACTACAGCCTAGGCAACAGAGATAAGACTCTTGGCTCAAAAAAAAGAAAGAAGAAACCCACAGAACCATGGACACAAAAAACATGGATTTTTTTCACAGACAAATATAAATTACAACAACCAACAAACTGGTAAAACTTTGGCCACTTGATAAGACAGTTGCCAAGTTTAGGTTTGTAGAGATATAAGAACCCTTATGCTGGGCAACACCTGTGGCTCTAAGGAGTAGGGCGCTACTATATACCAGAGGTGATAGGTTCAAACCTGGCCCTGGCCAAAAACCGCAAAAAAAAAAAAAACCTTATGCACAAGCATAGATGTATAGAGTAATTTTGGAAAACAATTTAGCAATGTTTACTCAAATTAAGTATATATTTATAAACATGTAGTAATTAGTGATCCTGTTCCTGAGTATATGCCCAGAAGGACTCTCATTGGAACATAAGAACATGAAAGTAGTTCATAACAACAGTATATTAGCATCCCTAATCAGAAAATTCAAAATTTGAAATGTTCCTAAATCCACATTTTGAGTGCTGACAAAACATCACACCTGTGGAAAATTGCACACCTGAGTACATATGACAGGTCACAATCAAAACTTTGTTTTGTGCACAAAGTTATTAAACATATTGTGTAAAAAGAGAGCAGTGCCTGTAGCTCAGTGGGTAGGACACTGGCCACATACACCCATGCTGGCCAGCCCAGGCCAGCTAAACAATGACAACTGCAGCAACAACAACAAAATAGCCAGGCGTTGTGGCAGGCGCCTGTAGTCCCAGCTACTCGGGAGGCTGAGGCAAGAGAATTGCTAAGCCCAAGAGTTGGAGGTTGCTGTGAGCTATGACACCACAGTACTCTACCAAGAGTGAAATAATTAGAACTCCATCTCAAAAAAAAAAAAAAAAAAAATACATATATATATATGAAACTTCACTTATGAAAATGGGCAGAATTTTCCTTGATCAGATGTTGGTATCCATCTGTTTTCTTGTGATATGATCCTGACCAACCACTTAGAACTCATCGCCACTTGGTTTATAAGCACCACTGGCAGAGTGTTTCTTTTAAACAATCTGCAATACAGTGAAGTTCAAGATCAGGTCATATGGCAGTGCCTGAGGCTCAGTGAGTAGGTGTCCAGCTCCATATACCAACGGTGGCGGGTTCAAACCCAGCCCTGGCCAAACTGCAACAAAAAAAATAGCCGGGCATTATGGCAGGCGCCTGTTGTCCTAGCTACTTGGGAGGCTGAGGCAAGAAAGAGAATCACCTAAGCCCAAGAGCTGTGATACTACAGTACTCTACCAAGGGCAATAAAATGAGACAATGTCTCTTAAAAAAAAAAAAGAAAATGTTGCATTTTCCATCCAACAGCAGTGTGTAGAAGAGAATATTACAGAGATGCCATTAATTATTTTTCCCCTATGTTTACATCTTGAGGCAGAATACTCTGAAGCTACATGGTTGGCTATGTAGGGAAAAATATCTGGGCTATTACAGTGAAAAAGTGAGTTTTATGTAAATTCTGAAAAAAAGTATGTCAAGAGGATGATTTGTAAACTTGGGCTTTATTTGAAAACTTTTGTTTTTTTAAACCCAGTTATTTCACTTGATTTGCTAGTTTAAAGAGATCCGAATCTATGCCCAGCGCTAAAGGCTCATTGTTAGCATGGCTTAGGCTGGCCAGTGTGCCATATTCTTGTTGGAGATGAACCATAACTAGAGCCCATTTTTCCTTGTCAGTCTTAACCCAAAGATGTCACCATTCCTAGTTATTTGTTACCACATAATTGGTATTGATTGGAAACTTTTCTGAAACGGGCAGAATTGTCTGGTTTTCTTTTTTCCCATGTAACTTAAACAAAGTAATAGTTGGATGTTTAAAAAAAAGTAAAATTGCCTTCAGATGATATATATAAGGTGTACATGAAACAAATGAATTTCAAGTTTAAGTTTTTGTCCCATCCACAAGGTATCTTTTTTTTTTTTTTTGAGACAGTGTTTCACTATGTCACCCTCAGTAGAGTGACGTAGCATCACAATTCACAGCAACCTCAAACTCCTGGGCTTAAGCGATTCTTTTCCCTCAGCCTCCCAAGTAGCTGGGACTACAGGCACCAACCACAATGCCTGACTATTTTTTGCTATAGTTGTCGTTGTTTAGCTGGCACAGGTTGGGCTCAAACCCTCCCAGCCTTGGTTCATGTGGCTGGTACCATAACCACTGTGCTATAGTCGTCAAGCCACCACAAGATATCTTAATATGCATATGCAAATATTCCCAAATTCAAAAAATCTGAAATCTGAAACACTTACGGTCCCAAGCATTTGTAAAAGGGATACTTAAGTTGTAGTATAATACATATTCTTACATACATATAGTATTACTACATGTAGTATTATTATGAGTAATACATATAAAGCAATATAGATGGTGAATGAACTAAGTACATTATGGTGGT
Organism: Arctocebus calabarensis; assembly: GCA_963573935.1. Lineage (NCBI taxonomy): Eukaryota > Metazoa > Chordata > Mammalia > Primates > Lorisidae > Arctocebus > Arctocebus calabarensis. The sequence continues at coordinate 4,292 of CAUYON010207133.1, read as the reverse complement.
TATACATCATAGAATGCTATGCAGGAATTGGAATTAAAAGACTAGATAATCATATAGTCACATCCCCATGTATACATCTTTAGAAAACAATACTTAGTGAAAAAAGTGAGAAATAAAGTAAGGCTATGGCCTCATTACTAAATGAAAATACTGTACCAAACAATACTACATGGCCTACAAGGATAAATATATATATTTGAAATGGGCAGAATTTCGAATATATATATAATGCATTAAGATAATTGCCCAGGGGATTGACAGGGAGTAAAATGTGGAATGAAAATAAATAAAGGAATTAAATTCAAGTCATCCAACTGTAGCCTAACGATACTTGTATTATCATGCTACCTTTTTTTTTTTTTTTTTTTGCAGATTTTGGCCAGGGCTGGGTTTGAACCCACCACCTCCGGCATATGGGGCCGGCACCCTACTCCACTGAGCCACAGGCGCCGCCCATCATGCTACCTTTTAAATAACATGCCAAAATAACATTATGTCTTCTTAAAAAAGGAACTATTTCAGGCTCTGCGCCTATGGCTCAATGGGCTAAGGCGCCGACCACATACACCTGAGCTGGCAGGTTCGAATCCAGCCCAGGCCCACTAAACAACAATGACGGCTACAACCAAAAAATGGACAGGCGTTGTGGCGGGCACCTGTAGTCCCAGCTACTTGGGAGGCAGAGGTAAGAGACTCACTTGAGCCCAGGAATTGGAGGTTGCTGTGAGCTGTGATGCCTCAGGACTCTATCCAAGGTGACAGCTTGAGGCTCTGTCTCAAAAAAAAAAAAAAAAAAAAAAGGAAATATTTCAGAGCTGGGCACAGTGGCTCACTCCTGTAATCCTAGCTTTCTGAAAGGCTGAGGTGGGTGGATAGCCTGAACTCAGAAATTCAAGACCAGCCTGAGCAAAAGCAAGATCCCATCTCTACTATAAATAGAAAAAATGCCTGGGCACAGTGGCTCACGCCTGTAATCCTAACACTCTTGGAGGCCAAGGCGGGTGGACTGCCTAAGTTCACAGGTTGGAGACCAACCTGAGACAGAGCAAGAAGCCATCTTTAAAAATACAGCCGGGCTCGGTGCCTGTGGCTCAACAGGCTAAGGCGCCAGCCACGTACATCTGAACTTGCTTGCGGGTTCGAATCCAGCCCGGATCCGCCAAACAACAATGACGGCTAGAACCAAAAAATGGCCGGGCGTTGTGGCGGGCGCCTGTAGTCCCAGCCACTTGGGAGGCAGAGGCAGGAGACTCGCTTGAGCCCAGGAATTGGAGGTTGCTATGAGCTGTTATGCCACAGCACTCTATCCAGGGTGACAGCTTGAGGCTCTGTCTCAAAAAAATAAATAAATAAATAAAAATAAAAATACAGCCGGGCATTATGGTAGGTGCCTGTAGTTCCAGCTACTTAGGAGTCTGAGGCAGGGGGATTGTTTCAGCCCAAGAGTTTGAGGTTGCTGTGAGCTGTAACGCCACAGCACTCTACTGAGGGCTACAAAGTGAGACTCAAAATACATAAATAAAAATAGAAAAAAAGTCAGGTGTTGTGTGAGCACCTGTAGTCCCTGTACTACAGTAGGGTGTACCTGTACTCAGGAGGCTGAGGTAAGAAGGTCACTAAAGCCCAAGAGTGTTAGGTTGCTGTGAGCTATGACACCATGGGACTCTATTCAGGGCACAGAGTAAGGCTAAGTCTCAAAAAAAAAAAAAAAAAAGAAGAAGAAGAAATATTTCTTTCCATCATAACCACTATTCTTTGTCTCATTTTATCGCCCTCGGTAGAGTGCCGTGGCGTCACACAGCTTATAGCAACCTCCAACTCCTGGGCTTAGGCAATTCTCTTGCCTCAGCCTCCCAAGTAGCTGGGACTATAGGCGCCCGCTACAACACCCGGCTATTTTTTTGTTTTTGCAGTTCTGCCGGGGCCAGGCTTGAACCCACCACCCTCGGTATATGGGGCTGGCGGCCTACTCGATGAGCCACAGGTGCCACCCTATAACCACTATTCTTGATGAAGAGCAGTTTTCTTGATGCTATTGAGAGATTTACTAATGACCTAAAAAAAGAAGAAATCTAAGTGTCAGACCCTGACATTCAGGTTACTCTGCAGCCACAAAATACTCACCATGCTCCTCAAGATAAGCCTGCAGCCTGTTGATAAGATCTTGTTTTATTCCCTTGGTCTCCAAACCACGAGCAAGACATTCCTGCTTTAGCTCAGCAAGCTGAGGGAAAAAAATAAAACTTTTCCTTAGTTAACAAGACAAACATGGGTGAATTAAAAGAGGAAGTTTGCCCAAGGGGGAAAAAAAAGAAAAGAAAGTTCAATCCCAAATTATTACCCTTAATCCTTCCAAGATTCTAGGTCTACAAAGATAATCTACTTTCCTCTAACAATATTCAATATGCTAAAAGACTATTCTAAAAGATGCTAAAGAATAATATCACATTTTAATAAAAATCTGATCTATCTGTGTACCTATTTTTTATCACAAATATTTAGCTATTTCTGAATAATTCTGAGGAGTGAAAACATTTTTTTCTAAAGGTTACTGTGGCAGGTAGTATATGGGAAGAAATCAAATGATATAAAAGCAAATACTCATTATCAGCTATTATCACAGATCCTTTATTCTGTCATACATATGCATATAGATCTGACCACTATGGAATTAAGTAGTAGAGTGCTGGCCACCTAATGTCAACAATGAATAGATTAAAGGATCTGTGTCAAACTGAAAAGAAGTATTTAATGGTATGCCACAGAGCTCTATTTAAGATTTTACTTATTTATTTGTTTTTGAGACAGAGTCTCAGTTTGTTGCTCTCAGTAGAATGCTGTGGTGTCACAGCTCATAGCAACCTCCAACTCTTGGGCTTAAAGCGATTCTCTTGCCTTAGCCTTCCAAGTAGCTGGGACTACAGGCACCCGCCACAATTCCTGGCTATTTTTTTAAACACGAGGTCTCACTCTGGCTCAGGCTGGTCTTGAACCTGTGAGTTTAGGCAATCCGCCTCAGCTTATCAACTTCACACACACTAGGAGGTATGCTTACCAACTTCACAGACACTAGGAGGAAGGAGAATTGGTGGATTACTTACAGAACTAAGCTTAAAAACCAAAACAAAACAAACAACTCTTCAGGGAGAACAATTAGCCAAAATGAAGATTCAGTTCAGAAGGAATAAGATATACATATAAAATCCTATACTTAGATTCAAAACTTCAGCGTACAAAAACTAGATAAGGGAAATCTGGCTCAACAATAACTCAAAGGATAAAAACCTTAGGGCTTTAGGGAAAGAGAAGTTAACAGTATGATTTGCTGCTGAAGTTAATTCCAAGGCACATGTAACCTTAGAAATATAGATATGTGAAATATAGAAACCATAATAAATAATGTAAATGACCTCAATGGGCTCTGTATTTTTATTTTATGAAGCACAATGATATACAGATCCTGCCAACAGGAACAAGCAGGAAAAGAAGGCTCCAGAAATCCTATTTAAGCAGATTGACACATAAATAGATGTCTGGTCAAAAGATGACCTTACTGGTTTTAGAAGTACAGATCTAAGACCAATTAGTAGTAGAACTTAGAAAGCAGATTACTATAAGAGAAAGAACTTAACAACTATGGAGTATTCTCTGCATCTCTAGGTTTGGGAATGGAGAGTGGAGTCTTTGTTTTTTACATATCACAATGATCGGTAGAGCACTTAGTGAGTAGAACAGGCAGGCAGGCAGGCAAGCAGGCAGGGACGTTATGCAGAGAACTATCCTATACAACAAGCCAATAGCACCCTTTATTGAGAAACAAGGTAAGTAATCACACATTAAAAATTATTTTTAAGGCTTCTGCCTATTAAAAAAAATAATTGCAGAGTGACTACAGAGAATAGTAGTTAAGAACATGGCCTCTGGGTGGCACGTGTGCTCAGTGAGTAAGGCGCCAGCCCCATACACCGAGGATGGCAGGTTTGAATCCAGCCCCAGTCCCAGCTAAACTGCAACAAAAAAACAGCCAGGTGCTGTGGCGGGTGCCTGTAGTCCCAGTTACTCAGGGAGGCTGAGACAAGAGAATCGCCTAAGCCTAAGAGCTGGAGGTTACTGTGAGCTGTGATGCCACAGAACTCTACAAATGGCCGGGTGTTGTGGCGGGTGCCTGTAGTCCCAGCTACTTGGGAGGCGGAGGCAAGAGACTCACTTGAGCCCAGGAATTGGAGGTTGCTGTGAGCTGTGATGCCACAGCACTCTATCCAGGGTGACAGCTTGAGGCTCTGTCTCAAAAA
>CAUYON010207132.1:0-14430 GCA_963573935.1 Arctocebus calabarensis | reverse complement strand
CCCCTTGATTGCACTAATGTACCCAGCTAAGATTTAATAATAAAATTAAAAAAAAAAAAGAAGTTTTAAATTAGTGTGGGTAGGCTCGGCGCCTGTGGCTCAAGCGGCTAAGGCGCCAGCCATGTATACCTGAGCTAGCGGGTTCGAATCCAGCTCCGGCCCGCCAAACAACAATGACGGTTGCAACCAAAAAAAATGCCTGGGCATTGTGGTGGGTGCCTGTGGTCTCATCTACTTGGGAGGCAGAAGCAGGAGACTCGCTTGAGCCCAGGAATTGGAGGTTGCTGTGAGCTGTGATGCCATAGCACTCTATCTAGGGTGATAGCTTGAGGCTCTGTCTCAAATAATAAAAAAAAATAGTATGGGTAATAAAAGCCCATTCACATTTTTTTTTTTAAACACAGACTCTCACTCACAGCTCTTGGGTTTAGGTGATTCTCTTGCCTCAGCCTCCCGAGTAGCTGGGATTACAGGTGCCTGCCACAATGCCCAGTTACTTTTTTGTTGCATTTTGACTGGGGCTGAGTTCAAACCTGCCACCCTCAGTATATAGGGCCGGCACCCTTCTCATTGAGCCACAGGTGCCACCCCACATTTTTCTTAAATGTTCTATCTATATATGCACATATACATGTGTAAATGCTCAGGAAGAAGCAGAGAAAATATTGAGCTCAATTTGACTATTAAGCTAATAGTTAAAAGCTCTAGTGAGACAGTATTGGGACTGTGCATAGAACAGAAGGGAAAGGGTGGCACCTGTGGTTCAGTGCGTAGGGCGCCGGTCCCATATACTGAAGGTGGCCAGATCGAACCCGGCCCTGGCCAAACTGTAACAAAAAATTAGCTGGGCATTGTGGTGGGAGCCTGTAGCTCCAGCTACTTGGGAGGCTGAGGCAAGAGAATCGCTTAAGCCCAGGAGTTGGAGGTTGCTGTAAGCTGTGATGCCACAGCACTCTATTGAGGACAATAAAGTGAGACTCTGTCTCTAAAAAAAAAAAAAGAAGAAGAAGGGAAGGGAAAAAGCAAGGGAGGAAAGTGAATTGAGATTTCCCCCTTTGATTCTTTTTCCTTAATTTTTTATTTTAATTTTTATTTTTTTCTTTCTGAGACAGAACCTCAAGCTGCTGTCCTGGGTAAAGTGCTGTGACATCACAGCTCACAGCAACCTCCAACTCCTGGGCTCAAGCGATTCTCCTGCCTTCACCTCCCAAGTAGCTGGGAGCACAGGCACCGGCCACAACGCCCTGCCATTTTTTGGTTATAGTTGTTATTGTTGTTTGGTGGGCCTGGAATGGATTCGAACCCACCAGCTCAGGTGTATGTGGCTGGCGCCTCAGCCACTTGAGCCACAGGCGCCGAGCCATCCTTAATATTTTAGTTATTTTATTTGTTTAATTTGTTTTTTTAGAAACAGGGCCTCGCTCTGTCACCCAGGCTGGAGTGCAGTGGCGTCATCATAACTCACTGCAACTTCAAACTTTTGGACTCACGTGCTTCTACTGCCTACATCTTCCAAGTTACTGGGACTATAGGCACCCACCACCACAAGTGGCCATTTTTAATCATTTGATAGACACAGAGTCTTGCTATGTTGTACAGACTGATCTCAAACTCTTGGTCTCAAGCAATCCTCCTACTCCGCCACCCAAAATGCCTGGATTACAGGTGTGACCCACTTTTGGCCTCTTTTTATTTTATATTTTGAAAAATTTCCAAGATAATGTATTTATATAAATTAGGCTTCCCTGCACCCTTCCATAACATGTTCTTGCTGAAATAAACACTTATTCTGCATATGAATATGCCTTAGTAGAGTGCTGTGGCATCACAGCTCACAACAACCTCCAGCTCTTGGGCTTAGGCGATTCTTACTGCCCATGGTGCTTCTAAAAAAACACCACCTGTGGACTTACAGAACACCTTATTTGCTTTTATTCCCATGTGTGTGGTAGCATTACTTCTGACTAAGGGACTTGTTTTGCAGCAAACGTGAATGACAACAGGCTTCTAATCATAGACTTCGCTTGTCTTATGTTCCTCACCATCCTGAAGTAGAGGCTTTAAGAACAGTTGTTGGGGGCAGTGCCTGTGGCTTATCGAGTAGGGCGCCGGCCCCATATACCGAAGGTGGCAGGTTCAAACCCAGCCTCGGCCGAACTGCAAAACAGAAAAAATAGCCGGGCGTTGTGGCGGGCGCCTGTAGTCCCAGCTACTCAGGTGTCTGAGGCAAGAGAATCGCCTAAGCCCAGGAGTTGGAGGTTGCTGTGAGCTGTGTGACGCCACGGCACTCTACTGAGGGCGAAAAAGTGAGACTCTGTCTCTAAAAAAAAAAAAAAAAAAAGAACAGTTGTTGGTGTTTTGAGGATATCAATTGGGTGACAACACCTGACAGGGCTAGGGCAATGTGTCTGCTCCCACACTGTCAGCTCCACGTGTGATTAATGTCTGCTGCCGATTCTCAGCTGGGGATCAAGGCATGGATGTGGGAACGGCGCCTCTCACTATCAGCTCTGGTGGTCCAGCGCCAGTTGTTACTTCCACCTCCACAACTTTGGGCTCAGCTTGTCTGGAGGTCTTGGTACCCAAAAGTGGGACTTTGCCACAGGGACACAGCAGGGGGTCCATCTAAGTGGAAGCAGAGACTGCCACCTGGCCACTTCACTCCTCACTCCAGTGAATCCACAGGCAAGGGGGTCACCGTACTGGGATCCATCCCAACTCTCAAGGGGAAATCAGGTCGCGACTCTGCAATGGAGGTAAGAAGGAATATGTCTGGATTGTGGGCGCTTCCCTGGGAGGCCTGTTAGGACTCCTGTGTGCTGTGATGAAATTCAATCTAACAGCCCAATTTAGGTGGGACTGCAATCAGTCTGGGCTCAGGGCCTTAGGAAGAAAGGTTCTTGTTACTCTACCAGGCAAGGAATCTGAGCCATCCACGGTGCCTGCCCAGGGCAGCCAGAATAGAATAGGCAATGGGTAAGTTGGCTCACAACCTGGCACAAGATTAAAGGATGCTTCAGGAGACTTGCAGGGAGTTGAACAAGCTTCAGGTCCTGTTGCTCCCAAGTTCCTCTGCACCAACATTTTTTTTTTCTTTTTTTGAGACAGAGTCTCACTTTGTCACCCTCATTAGAGTGTGTGGTGTCATAGCTCACAGCAACCTCAAACTCTTGGGTTCAAGTGATTCTCTTGCCTCAGCTTCCCAAGTAGCTGGGACTACAGGTGCCCACCACAACACCCAGCTATTTTTAGAGACGGGGGTCTGGCTCTGTCTCAGGCTGGTCATGAGCCCATAAACTCAGGCAATCCACCCCCCTTGGCCTTCCAGAGGGCTAGGATTATAGCTGTGAGCCACTGGGCCCGTCCTACCTCTGGACAAACAAAACATATAACCTAGGCTCTGCACCTGTAGCTCAGTGGCTAGGGCGCCAGCTACATACAATGGGACTGGCGGATTCAAACCCAGCCTGGGCCTGCCAACCAACAATGACAACAACAACAAAAATAGCCAGGAGCACTCTGGGAGACCAAGGCAGTAGACTGCTTGAGCTCAGGAATTCAAGACCAGCCTGAGCAAGACCGAGACCCCCATCTCTACTAAAAATAGAAAAAACTAGCCTTTCCTCATGGTGAGTGCCTGTAGGCCCAGCTACTTGGGAGGCTGAGGTAGGAGGATTGCTCAAGCCAAGGAGTTTGAGGTTGCTGTGAGCTATGATAATGACATGGCACTCTATCCAGGGCAACAGAGTAACACTCTGTCTCCAAAAACCAACTTAATGGTTTATGGTTTATCAGACTCAGTGAAGAATGAAAGTAAACTTATTTAATGACTACAAAAAAAAAAAAAAATAGCCAGGCATTCTTGCGGGTGTGTGTAGCCCCAGCTACTTGGGAGGCTGAGACAAGAGAATGGCTTAATCCCAAGAGTTGGAGGTTGCTGTGAGCTGTGACACCACAGCACTCTACTGAAGGCAATATAGTGAGACTTCTATCTCAAAAATATATATACAATCCACCGAACAGTGGTTCTCAAACTCTGATATGCATGTGAATCGGTGGGTGCAGCTTTTAAATGCGTGGGCTTCTGGAGAAGGAAGTTAAATGCGTGGGCTTCTGGAGAACTTGTGGGTAAGCAGAACTTGTGGGTAAGGTCAAGACAACTTGTGTTAAGTTCTCAGATGATTGGCTCGGTGCCTGTGGCTCAACGGGCTAAGGCGCCAGACACGTACACCTGAGCTGGCGGGTTCAAATCCAGCCCAGGCCCGCCAAACAACAATGACGCTGCAACCAAAAAATGGCTGGGTGTTGTGGCAGGCGCCTGTAGTCCCACCTACTTGGGAGGCGGAGGCAGGAGACTTGCTTGAGCCCAGGAATTGGAGGTTGATGTGAGCTTGTGACGCCACAGCACTCTATCCAGGGTGACAGCTTGAGGTGCTGTCTCAAAAAAAAAAAAGTTCTCAGATGATTTTAGCACACAACTATGTCCAAGACCTGTGTGTTGGAAGTTAGGTACTTGGGACCCATTGACACATGGTAACCTTATTCCCCACTGCCCAGTAGAATGATTCATTTTATATTCCAAGTGAATAATGCACTGCAAAGGATAGCTCCATACATAACAACATAAGTGGGATATCAACACTTTGGAACTCATGAGTTTCTCAATTCAGTCCTTAAGAATTTTGCTTCATGGCTCGGCGCCTGTGGGTCAAGCAGCTAAGGTGCCAGCCATGTACACCTGAGCTGGCAGTTTCGAATCCAGCCCAGGCCCTCCAAACAACAATAACAGCTGCAACCAAAAAATGGCGGGGCGTTGTGGCCGGCGCCTATAGTCCCAGCTACTTGGGAGGCGGAGGCAGGAGACTTGCTTGAGCCCAGGAATTGGAGGTTGCTGTGAGCTGTGATGCCACGGCACTCTATCCAGGGTGACAGCTTGGGGCTCTGTCTCAAAAAAAACTTCAGGCTTGGTGCCCATAGCACAGTGGTTACAGTGCCAGCCACATATACTAAGAGTGGTGTGTTTGAAATTGGTCTGGGCCAGCTAAATCATATTGACAACTGCAACAAAAAATAGCTGGGCTTTGTGGCGGGTGCCTGCAGTCCCAGCTACTTGGGAGGCTGAGGCAAGAGAATCACTGAAGCCCAAGAGTTTGAGGTTGCTGCAAGCTGTGATGCCATGGCTGAGGGCAACAGCTTCAGACTCTGTCTCAAAAAAAAAAAAATGTGCTTGAATTTGTGAAATAGAAAAGTAGTTTAAGAGTGGTGCAGTGGCACACGCCTGAATGCTAGTATTCTGGGAAGCCAAGGCAGAAGGAGCACTAGAGCCCCAGAGTTTGAGATTGCAGTGTGCTATGACCATGCTATTGCACTCTAGGTGGGGGACAGAGTGTGACTCAGTTGGGAATCGGAGGGAGCAGTTTTAAAAAAATTAAAAAGAAATTGCTCCCATCAGTAAAGATACTTGTTTTTTTTTGTTTGTTTATTTGTTTTGGGTTTTTTTGAGACAGAGTCTCACTTTATCACCCTTGGAAGATTTCTGTGCATCACAGCTCACAGCAACCTCCAACTCCTGCGCTTAACCTATTGTCTTGCTTTAGGCTCCTGAGTAGCTGGGACTACAGGCACCCGCCAGAACGCCCATCTATTTTTTTGTTGCAGTTCGGCCGGGGCCAGGTTCAAACCTGCCACCCAGGGTATATGGGGCCAGCACCCTACCCACTAAGCCACAGGCTCCACCTTTTTTTTTTTTTTTTTTTTGTAGAGACAGAGTCTCACTCTATTGCCCTTGGTAGAGTGCCATGGCGTTACATGGCTCCCAGCAACCTCCAACTCCTGGGCTTAGGTGATTCTCTTGCCTCAGACTCCCCAGTAGCTGGGACTACAGGCACAGCCACAACGCCCAGCTATTTTTTGGTTGCAGTTTGGCCGGGGCTGGGTTTGAACCTGCCACCCGTGGTATATGGGGCTGGCACCCTACTCACTGAGCCACAGGTGCTGCCGAGTAAAAGATACTTGTTTATCTTGCTTATCTGAGATTGAAGATATTAAAGCTTTAAAAGATCATTAAGTTGCCTCCTTATCTGGATAAAGTTTCTATCAGATTCACTTCTGAGAGGATGAGAAATCTCTATTGTAGATGTGCAGATTGAAGTGCAATTAAGACAGACACTTGGCTAGGCACCCATAGCACAGTGGTTACAGCGCCAGCCACGTACACCAAGGATGGTGGGTTCAAACCTGGTCTGGGCCCGTCAAACAACAATGATGGCTGCAACCAAAAAAATGGCCAGGCATTGTGGCGGGCGCCTATAGTCCCAGCTACTTAGGAGGCAGAGGCAGGAGACTCGCTTGAGCCCAGGAATTGAAGGTTGCTGTGAGCTGTGATGCTACAGCACTCTAAGCAGAGTGACAACTTGAGGCGCTGTCTCAAAAAAAAAAAAAAAAGAGAATTGCTTAAGCCCAAGAGTTTGAGGTTGCTGTTAGCTATGATGACAAGGCACTCTACCGAGGGCGACACAATGAGACTCTGTCTCAAAAAAAAAAAAAAGACAGACACTTGAGGAACTCTGACATCAGGAAGAATGTATCCTATCGGCTCGGTGCCTGTTGCTCAACGGGCTAAGGCGCCAGCCACGTACACCTGAGCTGGTGGGTTCGAATCCAGCCCGGCCCGCCAAACAACAGTGACGGCTGCAACAACAACAAAAAAAAATGGCCAGGCGTTGTGGTGGGCGCCTGTAGTCCCAGCTACTTGGGAGGCAGAGGCAGGAGACTCGCTTGAGCCCAGGAATTGGAGGTTGCTGTGAGCTGTAATGCTACAGCACTCTATCCAGGGTGAAAAAAAAGAATGTATCCTATCAAAACCCAAAGGATGAGACCACGTGGCCTAGAGGCAAGAGGCTGGGGCTCTTTTGAAAGGTGAAGCCAATTCTGGTGTGATAGTCTGGTGAGAAGGTGGGTCCTCATGGGCAAAGATATCTTTATTCCCTAAGTAATTAAATTGCCCTAAAAGATTTTGGGTGGGGGAATAGCTGATAGGGAAAGGATTATTCAAAATAAAAGAAGTCACCATTTCCCATCCCCCAGCTTATTCTGATTTCAGATTGGCAAATAAAAATGGTATATGTTCAAGGTGTTCAACTTGATGCTTTGATATATGTATGTGTGCATTGTGAACTGATCCCTATAATCAAAGTAACCCATCACCTTACCTAGATTGTTTTTTTCATTTTTTTTTGTAGAGACAGAGTCTCACTTTATTGCCCTGGGTAGAGTACTGTGGCATCACACAGCTCACAGCAACCTCTAACTCCTGGGCTTAGGCGATTCTCTTGCTTCAGCCTCCCGAGTAGCTGGGACTACAGGCGCCCGCCACAGCGCCCAGCTATTTTTCTGTTTTGAAGTTCGGCCGAGGCTGGGTTTGAACCTACCACCTTCGGTATATGGAGCCGGCATCCTACTCGATGAGCCACAGTTGCAGCCCTCTGTTTGGTTTTTTTGGTGTAGTGAGAATACTTAAGATCTACTCTCTGAGCAAAATTTAAGTGTATAATACATTATTATTAACTATCATCACCGTGGTGTACATTAGATCTCCAGAATCTGTTCATCTTATAATTGAAAGTTCATGGCTCGGCTCCTGTGGCTCAAGCATCTAAGGTGCCATATACACCTGAGCTGGCGGGTTTGAATCCAGTCCAGACCTGCCAAACAATGACGGCTGCAACCAAAAAATGGCCAGGCGTTGCGGCAGGCGCCTATAGTCCCAGCTACTTGGGAGGCAGAGGCAGGAGAATCGCTTGAGCCCAGCAATTGGAGGTTGCTGTAAGTTGTGATGCCATAGCACTCTATCTAGGGTGACAGCTTGAGGCTCTGTCTCAAAAAAAAAAAAAAAAAAAGAATAGAAAAAGAAAATTCATACCCTTTGACCAACATGTCCCCTTTTCCTCACCCCTAAGAAGCCTCCTTTGAATACAGATGGCTACAAATTTTATCATATTCAATTCCTGAAAACAGCATTATGAGGTAATAGAGAAGACAATGTAACATTATTTCAACTTGACATAGGAAGAGAGTGATGTCTAAAAAATTTGTCTAAGGTAACATGGCAGACTCAGATACAGTTGCTTATGGCTGTAAGCTGTGACGCCACAGCAGTCTACCAAGGGTAACATACTGAGACCCTGTCTCAAAAAAAAAAAAAAAAAAAAAACCCGATTGGTGCCTGTAGCTTAAGTGGCTAAGGCACCAGCTGCATACCCCAGAGCTGGTGGGTTCGAATCCAGTCTGGGCCTGCCAAAGAGCAATGACAACTATAACCAGAAAAATAGCCGGGCGTTGTGGCAGGTGCCTGTAGTCCCAGCTACTCAGGAGGCTGAGGCAAGAGAATCGCCTAAGCCCAGGAGTAGGAGGTTGCTGTGAGCTGTGTGATGCCACAGCACTCTACCAAGGGCAATAAAATGAAACTCTGCCTCTACAAAAAAAAAAAAAAACAAAAACACCAGAAAATGGTTACATAAACAGGTGTCAAGTCTATCTTTTCCTTCCAGGAAATAATAAATAAAAAGATAAACTGATCCTTTGTAGATAAATTGTCATCTACAAATAAACATTTTGTGGGAAGAACAGAATGCCTGGTGTGCTGAATATGTGGAAACCCTTAGCTGCCCCCCTCTAAGCGCCTCTGAAATGATACAGAAACCTTATAATGAGACAACAGACACTTGTAAACTCATGATTTCAGTTTGGAAGGCATAGGATAGGAATCATGGAAAAGAAAAATTGTGCTGGGCTTTTAGTTGCCCCAATGCCTCCAAAGAAACCTTCATTCTGGAAATCATAAAAGTGAATTTGGCTCCCTCTTTAAAGCCTGTGAACCAAATTGGATTTATTGTTTGAGTGCAGGAAACTTTACCAAGATTATGGAAACAGAAAAGAATTCAAGATTAACACATACTGTACATTTCAGTACAGGTGGCAGGACAATTAGAAATCTAGTTAAGCTATAGAAAATCTTCATAAATCTGGGAGGGATTAGGTCTTGGTGTGCTTTGGTGTAACCCATCATCAGATGCATGTTGTACTCGGTCCTCCTGCATCCAGACTCCCCAGGTGTGGGGGAGATGATGTAAAGGGGAAGAATAAAGAAGTGATTTTTCTCTGATCCATCTTTTGTGTGGAGCAAACAATTAGGTGGCACTGGTGCCTACAAGGGAAACTGGCAAGTCTCTGAATGTTGCCTCCAGTCCATGTTCTAAAAGTTTTAGGTTTTCCTTTTAAAAGTAATTAAGAACTTTCTCATGAAATTAAAAAAACTTTAAAAGAAACGAACAAAAGAAAAAAAGTTCAACAGCAAAGATTGTCCTTGACCATGGCCACCCCAGCCATTTCATTGTCATAAACTCTGAAATGAAACAATAGTTCTTTTTTTATACACACACATATATAGAGAGAGAGAGTCTCACTTTGTTGCCCTTGGTAGAGTGCCAAGACATCATAGCTCACAGCAAACTCAAAATCTTGGGGTCAAGCGATTTTCTCGTGTTAGTCTCCCAAGTAGCTGGAAACATAAGTGCCCACCACAATGCCCTTTTAGAGACAAGGTCTAGCTCTGGTTCAGGCTGGTCTTGAACCTGTGAGCTCAGGCAATCCACCTGTCTCAGCCTCCCAGAGTGTTAGGATTATACGCCTGGCCAATAGTAATATTTTTTAATTGACCAAGAACTGAGCAAATGTCTGTCTATTGTAAAACTTATTCTACTTGAATTATGTCGGCTTGGCGCCTGTGGCTCAACGGGCTAAGGCACCAGCCATGTACACGTGAGCTGGCGGGTTCGAATCCAGCCCCGGCCCGCCAAACAACAATGATGGCTGCAACCAAAAAATGGCCGGGCGTTGTGGCGAGCACCTGTAGTCCCAGGTACTTGGGAGGCAGAGGCAGGAGACTCGCTTGAGGCCAGGAATTGGAGGTTGCTGTGAGCTGTGATACCACAGCACTCTGTCCAGGGTGACAGCTTGAGGCTCTGTCTCAAAATAAATAAATAAATAAATACTTGAATTATGCCAAATAGTTGGGCCTCAGTTTATCTATAATCTTTTTTTTTTTTGAGACATAGTCTCAAGCTGTTGCCCTGGGTAGAGTGCCAGAGCATCATAGCTCACCGCAACCTCCAATTCTTGGGCTCAAGCAATCTTCTTGCCTCAGTTTTTCTATTCTTTAGTAGAGACAGGGTCTTGCCTTTGCTCATGCAGGTCTCAAAGTCCTGAGCTCAAGCAATCCACCTGCCTGGATTACAGGAATGAGCCACCACACCTGGCCAGTTTATCTATAATCTTAACTGAACTTTGATACACTTCTTCCAAGTGCCAGAGAGTAAACCACAAGGCCTCTAAATAGCCGGGCTTTATGGCAAGTGCCTGTAGTCTCAGTTACTAGGGAAGCTGAGGCAAGAGGATTCCCTGAGCCCTAGAGATTGAGGTTGCTGTGAGCTCTGATGATGGCACAGCACTCTACCCTGGGTGACAGAGTAAGACTTTGTCTCTAAAAAAAAACAAAAAACACTCAGCTAGGCACCGGTTGTACAGTGTTGTGACACCAGCCACATATACCACGGTTGGCGGGTTCGAACTCGACCCGGGCCAGCTGCAACAAAAAAATAGCCAGGCGTTGTGGCAGGTGCCTGTAGTCCCAGCTACTTTGGAGGCGGAGGCAAGAGAATCGCCTAAGCTCAGGAGTTGGAGGTTGTGGTGAACTGTGACGCCACGGCACTCTACCAAGGGTGACATAGTGAGACTCTGTCTCAAAAAAAAAAAAAAAAAAAAAAAAACAGAAAAAATAATAAAAAATAAACAAAAAGTGGCTCGGCGCCTGTGGCTCAACGGGCTAAGGCGCCAGCCACGTACACCTGAGCTGGCGGGTTCAAATCCAGCCTGGGCCTGCCAAACAACAATGACAGCTACAACCAAAAAAAGGCCGGGTATTGTGGCAGGTGCCTGTAGTCCCAGCTACTTGGGAGGCAGAGGCAGCAGACTCGCTTGAGCCCAGGAGTTGGAGGTTGCTGTGAGCTGTGATGCCACAGCACTCTATCCAGGGTGACAGCTTGAGGCTCTGTCTCAGAAAAAAAATAAAAAAATAAACAAAAAGTGGAATTGGAGGCCCACATGGTCTCTGCTACTCCGGCTGAGCAGTACTGGGGCCAAAGCAGCCACGGGCAACACACAAAAGGAAAAGGAAAACCTGCGTCCTGGGAAAACCGTTCATAGATACTGAAATTCAAATGTTGTATAATAGTCATGTGTCATGAAAGTGTATGTGTCTGATTTCTTCCAAACAGCTAACAATATAAACAGTTTTCTTAGCTGTCAGGCTGTGTAAGAACTCTGGCCTGAGAGCTCTAGTTTGCTGACTCCTGCTGGTGACCTCCCTTGACTTCTTAAATCTTTTCTGGAAAGATTCCATTTGGTTGAGGGAGACGGGAGCTCCTTCCTAAACCCTTTTGATAAGATTCCCCTTCCAATCAAAGATTCCCATCCCAAGAACAGATAAAACATAAATTGGGGCAGCACCTCAGTGGCTCAGTGAGTAGGGCGTAGGCCCCATATACCGAGGGTGGAGGGATGGACCAGGCCCCGGCCCAACTGTCACAAAAAATAGCTGGGCATTGTGGCCTGTAGTCTCAGCGCCTCAGGAGACTGAAGCAGGTGAATCGCCTAAGCCCAAGAGCTGGAGGTTGCTGTGAGCTGTGTGACGCCACTGCACTCTACCGAGGGTGACAACGTGAGACTTTGTCTTTAAAAAATAATAATAATAAAATAAATTGAATGCGCACTTGAGAGTTGCTTATAGAGAAGTTGAAAATGCAGGGGTGGAGATGGAAATGTCCTCTCAACCCTAGGTCTCTCAATGGGCCTTTCTTGCTCTGCATTAGGTATTGGCAGCTGCATTTTGCAGAGGGTAGGGGTGTGTTTGCCTAGAAACAGGCTTAGAGGCTAGGTCAGACTGAGAAGTCCTGACCAAGAGGGCTGCGGAAAGAAACCCTTTTGCCCTCTTTATCAGGGATTCCAAGGGTGGAATTAAAAATTGCTTTAGGGTACTTTGGGAAGAGATTTTTATCTGGTTGGGCAGTCTCCCTCAGAAATGGAGAGGCCAGAAAGCACATTTTGAAAGAGAAAAAGGAATTTCTTGAAGAGAGAGTTTTGCAAATCTTTTGCAATTCCAACCAAGCCCTGGGGATTTTGCCCAGTGCCTTAGAGTAGAAATTATCCCTACCCTGCCCAGCCTGATCTGGGTGAGTCCCAGCCTTCTGATACTCCCCAAGCCCCAAAAAGGCGAACCTAGGAGAGAAAGGAAAAGAACATTTGCCTTCTCTGGAGTGGGACCACTACAGGCTCTGGGTGGGGAGACAATGAAAGGGGCCATTGCATCCTACACCCCAGGTCCAGAGAGGGGGCATGTAAAAAGGCAGGGCCCAGAAAGCGCTAATGACAGGGCCTCCCGGAAAGAGTGAGGACACAAATGTACTGAGCTGCTTCCTGAGTAAGAAGTTCAAATTCCTGTGCCTTGGGGTGGAGCCCATGCCACATTCCCTCTCTATCTGCAGCCTGGGACACTGTGCCTCAGGTCCAGACCAAAAGGCACTGAGGCTGACACTAAGGAAGGTCAAGACAGGCCTTAAGGTCAACTGAAGTGTAGAGCTGAGGCATGAGCCTTACAGAGAAACCACTAAATTTGGACATCTGTCTAACCATCCCTGAGTTTTCCCGCTTGGTTTTGCCAGGAGTTGAGAAATTTTGTTTGGTTGTTTAGCTGATTGTTGTTTAGTTGTCCCAGGAGAAGGAAATATTTAGAGCCTAAAAAACAAGCTAAACTGAGCAGTCCTTTTTCTTTGCAAAAGCAAGGCAGGCAATCAGAGGCAGAAGTTCATTGTTCTGACAGGAACCAATTACCAATAGTTAGCAGGGGACAAGGCAAAAGCCCAGAGGGATAAGGGTTCTTGCTTCAGACTAAAGAAACTGAATTCAGGAGATAGTTTAACCTCGTAAGTGTTCCCAGATAGTTTTCACTGTGCAAACATGAGGCCCCAGAGAATAGTATTAAATATAATGCTTTTCATTTTGCAGAGGTTGAAACCGAGGCCTAGAGATCAAGAAAGATTTGCAACCATTGGATGACAGAGCAACATTAGGATGAATAAGCAGAGAGGTAGTGAAAAAAAGAAAATATATTCCCTATACTAATATGCAAAACACAGCAAAGAAGAAGAAAAATAATTTAGTAGGTGACAGAAGTTAGATCAAAGCTACAAGTTGGGATGATAAATGTGAGTGTGATAAATTTACCCATGAAAGAGAAATATTGTCACAGTACCTCCAACACAAAATCTCGCAATATGCAATGTGAAAGAAGTATACTAGGCTCAGCGGTTAAGGCACCAGCCACATACAGCGGAGAGGGTGGTTCGAGCCCAGCCCAGGCCCACCTGCCAAACAGGGCAACTACAAACAAAAAATAGCCAGGAGTTGCGGCAGGTGCCTGTAGTCCTACCTAGTTGGCAGACTGAGGCAAGAGAATTGCTTAAGCCTGAGAGTTTGAGGTTGCTGTGAGCTGTGATGCCATGGCACTCTACCCAGGGTGACATAATGAGACTCTATCTCAAAAAAAAAAAAAGTATAACTAAAGTAAACTGATTCTGAAAGTATGCAGGTTGGGTGGTGCTATAGCCTGTAATCCTAGCAGCCTGGAAGGCTAAGGCAGGTGCTTGAATTCCGAAGTTCGAGACCAGCCTGAGCAAGAGCAAGATCCTGTCTCTACTAAAAATAGAAAAAGTAGCTGGGCATTGTGGCAGGCACCTATAGTCCCAGCTACTACTGAGACTGAGGCAAAAGAATCTCTTGAGCCCAAGAGTTTGAGGTTGTTGTGAGCTATGATGATCCCATGGCTCTCTACACAGGGGTCAAAGTGAGACTCTGTCTCAAAAAAAAAGAAATTTTGCAGGTTAGAAGACAGGTAAAAAGAAACCATAAAAATGTTACTGAGAACACAGTAAGATTGTATGTTAATATCAGACAACATGTGTGCACATGTACAGTGGCTCCTGAAATAATTTGCCAGAAGTGAAATTTCTAGGTCAAAAGTAAGTGTACTTTTTTTTTTTAATTTTTAATTTTATTATTTGTTTTATTATTATTATTTTTTAGCGACAGAGTCTCACTTTGTTGCCCTAGGTAGAGGGCTGTGGCGTCACAGCTCACAGCAACCTCCAGCTCTTGGGCTTAGGCGATTCTCCTGCCTCAGCCTCCTGAGTAGCTAGGACTACAGGCGCCCACCATAATGCCTGTCTATATTTTTTGTTGCAGTTTGGCTGGGGCCAGGTTTGAACCCTCCACCCTCGGTATATGGGACTGGCACCCTACTTACTGAGCCATAGGTGC
>CAUYON010207130.1:0-24708 GCA_963573935.1 Arctocebus calabarensis | reverse complement strand
GCTGTCACCCTGTAGAGTGCCTTGGCATCACAGCTCACAGCAACCTCCAATTCCTGGGCTCAAGAGAGTCTCTTGCCTCCGCCTCCCAAGTAGCTGGGACTACAGGCGCCCGCCACAACGCCCGGCTGTTTTTTGGTTGCAGCCATCATTGTTGTTTGGCGGGCCCTGGGGCTGGATTCGAACCCGCCAGCTCAGGTGTACGTGGCTGGCGCCTTAGCCCGTTGAGCCACAGGCGCCGAGCCAAGACCCCTTTTATTTGCTCAAAGGTTGAGTGTGACAGGCAAGAGACACCCAAGTGGCCTTTGGCCAGTCTCAGGGTGACCCTACAGCCTGATTTCGCTGGTCTTCAGAGTTTTGCAGGAGAAGGGGCTGGGCAAGCCAATCGTAACCCTCCACCTTCTCAACCCCATCATCTTCAGATATTTCAAACTAGCACAACCAGGTAGGAAGACATAAAACCAATTCTGCTTGTTTATTTATTTGATATGCCACATTTTGAATTCTTCCCTTCTTAAAGGAACAGACTAGCTTCAAGGACAAAGACCAACTTCCCTGGGGGAATCTGCTTCTATTTACTTCCCCAGCTAAGCCAGCACCACCCCGGCCCCAGGATGGGAGAAGGATTTTGCAGATCTCCTGGGTTTGAGAGCTGGGAGAGTTCAACTCCCACCTTTTAGACCCTGGTGTCTAAGCAACACCACTGTGAGACAGACTCTTCCCAAATCCCTTGGCATCTGGTTGCTGCTACTCTTTAATTTACTATGATCTCAGGGGTCTCTGATTTGGCATTTATCACACTGAATGCTCACATCAGTTTCTGAAGGTGTATTTTTCATTCTGCAATTTATAGATACCTAAACCAGGCAAGTGAAACCAATTGGCTTCCGTCATTGTCAGCACTCAGGTTAGATCCCAACCTGTGACCTTCCTAAGGTTCACTGTGCTGTCCAGAAGGTGAAGAGAGGAGCACAAAATCCTCCAGCACAGAGCCTTGGAGACATGCCTGGGAAGGCAATGGTGAGAAGCTTCTCAGTGCTTCCTGTGGCAGTGGTAGGCTCAGAGATATGAGCCCTTGCAGAAGGGAGGGAGAGGAGGGGACCAGGGGCATGGTGAGTCCAGAAAGCTTAAATATTCTAATGTGAATTGCACCCCCCAAATTTTTTATGGCTGATAATTCCACACAAAGACTACAGCGTGCCATTAGGACGTAGACAGGGCCTCCCTGGAGGATAGGAAAGAGATTCTGACGTGTGGAAGATGGCAGCCACCAGGATTTGATGAGTGACAAGCTGAGGGGCCCAAACAGCTCCCCACGGACAACTGAGGCAAAGGATCCTGGTGGCAGAAGAGCTGTCCTTTTTCTCACTCAGGCAGAAGCTCCCAAAAGCCATGCTGACATTCCCTGGAGCCTCATCTCATTTAATTCTCCCAACAGCCCAATCAGGGAACTGTCATAATATTTTAACCTTTAAGACAATTACAGGAATAATTATTGTTTCTTGTTTAAAAAAAAAAAAAAAAGACAATAACAAAAGAGAAACAAAACAAAATAAAAACCAAAGAGTGTAATGGTGTATGACCATGAAAAATATGATTTCTTGCCACCTTTTGAACCATATCCCCAGTTCTGCTTTCCTGGGGATGCCCTGTTGCTGGCAGCTGGGTTCTTGATACTTCAAATGTATGGGGGTTGGGGAGGCACTCCCAGATGGAAAAGCCTCTCCACAGCTCTATGTCGACCCTGGGAGCACATGCTCAGTTTAGGGGTGCCCCTAGTACTCTAACTCAGGCCCTGGGGGTCTTCATGGCTTGAAAAAAGGACCAGGGAGGATGTAGATTCACCCTCCCCCACTAGCTCTGTGGAGAAGGTATGTTGCAGAGATCTTGGGGTGGAAGGGGACCTCAAGAAGGGTGAGACCCATTCTGACTTTGAGAAGCATACTTCCCTCTGAAGGTAAGTTCACCTGCACATTCATCATGCCATTCTTCCCCCACAAACTTTCCCTTTTGAAATGCAAATGGTGAGCTACACATCCCCAGCTGGAATCAACTTCTGTCTCACAAAGTGTCTCCAGAGTGCACATTTGCTGACTCCCTTTGAACAGAAGAGGAAGTGAAAGGCCACTATGTTAAGTGGAAACCACTCCACTGAGCTAAGATACAAGTCCTAGCGACATGACTGGCAGCTCCATTCCATTCTTCTTGCTTTCAGGGGCTAGCGTAGACCTGGGGGGCGGGGAAGATGGCACTTTACTCTCCTTCCTCCTTGTCTCATTTCTAACTTCCTACTGGTCTCCTCTCCTGGAGGAATGGACAGGGCACCAGACTGCTCCAGACCCTACTTCTTTTTTTTTTCCGAGACAGAGCCTCAAGCTGTCACCCTGGATAGAGTGCAGTGGCATCACAGCTCACAGCAACCTCCAATTCTTGGGCTCAAGCGAGTCTCCTGCCTCCACCTCCCAAGTAGCTGGGACTACAGGCGCCACCACAACACCCGGCCATTTTTTGGTTGCAGCCGACATTGTTGTTTGGCGGGCCCGGGCTGGATTCGAACCCGCCAGCTCAAGTGTACGTGGCTGGCGCCTTAGCCCGTTGAGCCACAGGCGCCGAGCCCAGACCCTACTTCTTGTTCCTCCTTCATACTCAAAGCTCTGCTTTAAGGGGAATAGATAGCTTTCCTCACCAGATCTGATTAGAAACCAGGCACCTCTGCCTTCCACGGAGGACAAGGAGGCCATTTGCCACAAAGATCTGCAGAGAGTAAGGCTGGAGCTCGATACCACATCCCTCCTTAGGCCTGTGAAGGAAGGCTGACAGCCATGCCAGTGGCATCGCCCATGGGTGAGGTGGCAAGGGCAGAGGGTAGCGGACACTGGAACACAGTGCCTGACACTACCTGGTCATGTGGCTCACAGACATCATGGGTCCCACATCATCAGACCAGAAGGAGAAGGCAATGAGGGAGCAATTTTGGGTTTCGTGGAGTGGGGCTGGTGTAGATCGAGAGGGAAGAGACAGGAGAAAATGGGCAGCTGGTATACCCAAGGGCAGCCTAGGGACTGCTGAATGGAGACAGAGCTTGGGTCTAGCAACCTGGGCTACTGCATAGGGCTCCCTGGCACACTCCTTTCCCCATCCTATTTCTTTCCATGCCTGGGTCAGGAACCTCCCTGGTCCTCTGTCGTTAGAGCCAACTAAGAGTACAGGAGATGTGGGGGTCCAGGAAGCTACTTGCAGGGATGCCCCTGTGCTGAGAACCCATAGAAAGACAGCTTGGCTGGGAAGCTCTTCCCTGCAGCCTCCCCCTGTGATGGGCCAGCTCTCCAGCTGCAGGCAGGAGGCCAAGGTCCTCCCACCAACCCTCCCCCTTGGTCCAGGCATCCCCTGGACAGAACCTTCTCTCCTTAGGCCTCATGATAGCTCTGCAACTTTAATTTACAGTTACCTAATGTAATTCATCCTATATCTATAAGAAAGTTAGACAGTAGAAAAAATGCATAAGTAAAGACTGAAAATAGCTGCCCTCCATAGCAGAACACTCCAGCTGTAACTACTTACTGACAGTAACATGTTAATTGTTCTACACCAGAGGGAGATAAGACCAGGAATGGGGTTCTCTTTTCTCATTTTCCTGTAACTCTAGGACGCAGCCCTCAGCCTTACAGCCAGCCACAGGACTACCCACAAGTCTCCTTTTCCCACTGAGGCACTCTTTACCAGTAAGTTCCTCTAGAGTTGCTCTAAAAAGCCTTTCAGAGCATTTGCAGGTACAAATGAATTTAAAGGTGACATAGATGGGAGATGTATGTCTGTTTATCTACTGGTACTTCTGGAAATGCCTATGTCATTTAACATATGCCTTTAACCTCATCTCAACCCTCTCTTGCTCACCCCACAGGCCTCCACCAAGATGCTGCCCCAGGCTTGATGCCTGTAGCTCAAGCAGCTAGAGCACTGGCCACCTACACTGGAGCTGGCGGGTTTAAATCCAGCCTGGGCCCGCCAAACAACAATGACAACTACAACCAAAAAAATGGCTGGGCGTTGTACTACGTGCGTGCCGGTGATCCAGCTACTTGGGAGGCTGAGGCAAGAGAATCGCTTAAGCCCAAGAGTATGAGGTTGCTATGAGTTGTAACGCCATGGCACTCTACCCAAGACGACAGCTTGAGACTCTGTCTCAAAAAAAAAAAAAAAAAAATGCTGCTCCAGAGGAGATGGAAGGCCTTCCTAGTAGTCTCAGCCAACTACATTCTCCCCTGGGAAGGCTTTCCAATTCCATCATGTAATTACTCTGAGCAAGGAATACTCTTCCAAGTATAACTCTTGAGAAGTTTCTCTCTCACTGAAAACCTGGAGATCTGTTTAAGCCCATCCCAGTGATATCTGTTAGAGGGGAGAATCCACCTCTGAGCTATTCAGGGGACCTGGTTCAGTTCACACAGCAGAACTAGCACATTGGGCTTAGTCAAAGGGAGAGCAAGAAACCTGGGGAGAGGAAAAGGATGCAGCTGAGAATACAATATAGCAGAATAGAAGCAAAGTTTACTTAAAGTAAAGAAAAACAGTATATTTTATTTGAAGCAAATAATAGATAAGAATAGAATTTTTCTGGTGTACAGCAAAGGGTCCCCTTCACGAGTGAGATGAAATGCCACACAAAGGCAGAACACAAGTATAAGTACTTTCACCCCAATTCCTTCTATTTTTATCTATAAGAATTCCCTTTGGTTCCCCTTAGGCCTTCCAAGGTGCTGCCCTGGTTTCACTGGTCATGGATTATCTCAGTTATCACATTAATCCAATTTTCTTTACTCTGTAACAATAATTTTAACTGTTATTTTACTAGTGATGGCATGGCAGTGTCTGTTAGTCTTGTGATGTTTGTGACAATTACGGTGTGCATTGTTGTGTGACGGGGATCCTTATCTTTGTTTTATGGGGGAATCATCTCTGTTTTATGGGGGGATCATTCATGGGCTAGAGGTCATGTGTCACAGGCTAGAAGTCATATTTTACAGGAACAGCACATACTTTGTTAACTAGGTCACACCCACCCAAAATTCCTCATTTTGCTTCAGGGCCCTTTCTAGCTTTCTTGTTCAGCAGGCCATAATTCTCTCTCACCTCCCTATAGCCCCTTTAACCTCCTTCCATTCCTAATCCAGTACCCAAAAGGTTTTACAGCAATATTTTTTTAACTGTATTGAGATATACTTAACATGCCATAAGCTGCTCATACAGATATTTTTGGGATAGCCCTCATATTTCAATTGTATGAAGTGATCAGTGTTAACTTAGGTATACAACCATAACAGCATCACCACCATCAAGATAGGTAACATATCCATCACCACCAAAAGATAGTTCATTCCCCTTTGTCATATCTCCGCTTTCCCAGGCAGCCACCAGTTTGCCTTCTGTCTCTATCGATTCCTTAGAATTTTATACGGCCTTATAAAAATGCAGTCAGACAGTATGTATTCCTTGTAGCCTGACTTCTCACACTCAGTGTAATGATTTTGTGATGCATTTTTTTTTTTTTTTTTTTTTTCCTACATGAGCAGTTGTTTCCTTTTTATTGCTGAGTAGAATTCTGTTCTGTGAGGATGTACTACAATTGTTTATTTGTTTACTTGTTGATGGACATTAGGATCATTTCCAGTTTAGGGCTATTACAAATAAAGCTGCTAAAAACATTCATATCTAAATCTCTGTGTAGATATACAGGGTATGCTTTCATCTCTCATGGGTAATCCATAGGATTGGAATAGCTGTAGTACATCTTTCACTTTTTAACAAGCTGCCAAATTGTTTTCCAGAGTGTTTGCACCATTTCACATTCCCATCAGTGATAAAATTCCAGGTCTGTTCCTCCACACCCCTGCCTATGCTTGATTTGAAGCATCTTTTTGATTTTTTCCATTTTAATAGTTATGTAGTGGTGTCTCGTCGTGGTTTGAAATGACAATTTTCTAATAAGCCATGAGTCGAACAGGTCATCATGTGCTTATTTGCCATCCATATATCTTCACTGGTGAAGTGCATGTGCCAATTTTTGCCCATTTTTAAAACTGAGGGGTTTGTTTTCTTATTATTAGACTTTGAGAATCTTTATATATTCTGGATACAAGTTTCTTTTCAAAAATATGTGTTGTGTGTATTTTCTGCAGTCTAAGGCTCTTCTTTTCTTTCTCTTACAAGAGTTTCTAGAAGAGAATGTTTCAACTTTGATGACATCTAATTCATTAATGTGTTATTTTATGATATAAGAATCTTAAACCAAGGTCATAGAATTTTCTCCTGTGTATTCATTTAGAAGTTTTACAGTTCTAGGTTTTACTTTTTTTTTTTTTTTAATTATTGGAGATTCATTGAGGGTACAAGAAACCAGTGATTGCATTTACTAGATAAAGTCCCTCTTACAATCGTGTCTTGCCCCCAAAAGTTGTGGTACACACAAAGACCCCACCCCCTCCTTCCTTCTCTAGGTTTTACTTTTGTGTCTGTGACACATTTTGAAGTAAGTTTTGTAACTGGTATATGGTATGAATTGGAGTTCTTTTCTTTTTCTTTCTTTTCATTCCCCCCCCCCCATGGATATCTAATTATTCCCGCAAAATTTGTTGAAAAGACTATCCTTTCTTTGTTAAATTGCCTTTGCACTTTTTTTTTTTTTTTTGGTAGAGACAGAGTCTCACTTTATCACCCTTGGTAGAGTGCCGTGGCGTCACACTGCACACAGCAACCTCCAGCTCTTGGGCTCAAGCAATTCTCTTGCCTCAGCCTCCCGAGTAGCTGGGACTACAGGCGCCCGCCACAGCACCCGGCTATTTTTTTGTTTTGCAGTTCGGCCAAGGCCAGGCTTGAACCCGCCACCTTCGGTATATGGGGCTGGCGCCCTACTCACTGAGCCACAGGAGCCGCCTGCCTTTGCACTTTTTAAACAAAAATCAGAACTCCTTATATGTGTGGATCTGTTTAGAACTTCTTATATCCGTTTTTGGATTCTCTATCCCATTCCATTAATCTTCCACCACCCCTCTTTTTACCCACACCACACCATTTTAATTACTGTAGCTTCGTAATGAGTCCTGAAATCAGGCAGTGTTAGCCTATGGCTATTCTTCTTTTTCATTTGCTTTGTCTATTCTGGGTCTTCTGCATTTCCACATGAATTTTAGAACCAACTTTCTGAGTTTATCAATTTCTATTTTTAAAAGATCCTGCTGGGATTTCGATTGGAATTGTGTTGCCCTATAGATTAATTTGAGGAGAAATGTCATCTTAATGACGCTGAATCTGCCAACCCAGGAACAAGGTGTATCTCTCTATTTCCATCTTTACTTTTGCTCAGCAATGTTTTGCTGTTTTTATTATACAGATATTTTATATCTTTTGTCACATTTGTCCCTAAATATTTAATATATTTTGATGTTATTGGACATTTTATTTCAGTTTCTAATGATTTGTTGTTAGCATGTGGAAGGACAATTGGTTTTTTTATATTGATCTTGTATTCTGCAATCGTGCTAAACTCACTTATTGATTCTAGCACTTTGTTGCATTGGATTCCATGAGATTTCCAACATGGATGATCATGCCATCTGCAAATAAAGTTTTACTTTTTGCTTTCCAATCTGAATGCCTTGTACTTCTTTGCCTATTTATTTATTTATTTATTTATTTATTTATGTGCCTGTTTTTTCATTCATCTCATTGTGTAGTGCAATGCTGAATGTAAGTGGTGAGAACAGACATCTCATCTTGTTACTGCTCTCAGGGGTAGAGCATTCTGTCTTTTACCAATAACTATAATATCATGTTAACTGAGGATTTTTGTAGATGCTTCTGTCACAATGAGAAAGTTCTCTTCTATCCCTATTTTGTTGAGAGTTTTTAAAATCAGAAATGGATGTTGGATTTGGTCAAATGCTTTTTCTATGTCTATTAAAATAATCATACGGTTTTTCTCTTTTAGTGCATGAATATGCTGAATTACATTGGTAGATCAAATGGTAAACCAATCCTGCATTCTCTTTTTTTTTGAGACAGAGCCTCAAGCTGTCACCCTGGATAGAGTTCTGTGGCATTACAGCTCACAGCAACCTCCAATTCCTGGGCTTAAGCAAGTCTCTTGCCTCTGCCTCCCAAGTAGCTGGGACTACAGGTGCCCACCATAACGCCGGCCATTTTCTGGTTGCAGCCATCATTGTTGTTTGGCGGGTCCAGGCTGGATTCGAACCCACCAGCTCAGGTGTACGTGGCTGGCGCATTAGCCCGTTGAGCCACAGGTGCCAAGCCCAATCCTGCATTCTTGAAATAAACCTCATGTGGTCATGAATATTTTCCTTGTTATGGATTGTTTGATTCAATTTGTTAAAATTTGCAAAGGATTTTTATATCTCTGTTAATGAAGGATATTAGTCTACAGTTTTCTTATAACAGTATCTGAATTTTATAAAACCAAGCTAATGCTGGCCTCATAAAGTAAGGTATAAAGTATTCCCTCCTCCTGAATCCTCTTAAGAGCTTTTGTAGAATTGGGGTTACTTCTTTCCTTTTTTTGGAGACAGAGTCTCACTTTCTCACCCTTGGTAGAATGCCCTGGCATCATAGCTCACAGCAACCTCAAACTCTTAGGCTCGAGCAACTCTTTTGCCTCAGCCTCCCAATAAGCTGGGACTACAAGTGCCGGCCACAACACCTATCTATTTGTAGAGATGATGTCTCACTCTGGCTCACGCTGGTCTCGAACCTGTGAGCTCAGGCAATCCACCCCACCTTGACCTCCCAGAGTGGTAGGATTATAGGCGTAAGCCACTGCCCCTGGCCCTTACTTCTTTTCTAAATGTTTGGGAGGATTCCAAATTCCACTAGCAAAGCTATCTAGGCCTGGTGTTTTCTCTGTGGGAAAGTTTCTAACCGCAAATTCAGCTTCTTTAAATGCACAAACAACAATTTAGGTTATCTATTTCTTACTGAGTCATCTTTCATGTGCTTCTTAAAAGGAATTTTTACATGCCATGTAAGCTGCAGGATTTATAGATATAAAGTTATTCGTAATATTCTCGTATCATCCTTATAATATCTGTAGATGTGAAGTGATGTTCTCTCTTTCATTCCTGATATGGGTAATTTGTGTTTTCTCCCTTTTTTCCTAATCATCTTGCCTAGAGGCTAACCCATTTTATTGATCTTCCAAAGAATTAGCTTTTGGTTTTATTGATTTTCTCTATCATTTTTCTGCTTTATAGTTCACTGATTTCTGTTTTGACCTTAATTACTTCCTCTTTTCTGCTTACTTTGAGTTTAATTTGCTATTCCTTTCTAGTTTATTAATTTGGAAGCAGAGGCCACTGACTTGAGGACGCCTCTTCTTTTCTAATATAAGCATTTAACACTATAAATTTCTG
The DNA here is from genome assembly GCA_963573935.1 of Arctocebus calabarensis. Lineage (NCBI taxonomy): Eukaryota > Metazoa > Chordata > Mammalia > Primates > Lorisidae > Arctocebus > Arctocebus calabarensis. The sequence continues at coordinate 15,292 of CAUYON010207130.1, read as the reverse complement.
ACTTAGTACAGCCCAAGAGACATCCCACAAATTCTGATATGTTATATTTTAATTTTCATTCAGTGCAAAATGCTTTCTACTTTCCTTTTTTATTCCTCTTTGACTCATGAGTTATTTCGAAATGTGTTATTTAGTTTCCAAGTGCTGGGGAATTTCACAGATATCTGTCTGTTATTGATTTCTAATTTAATTTCACTATAGTCAGAGAATGTACTTTGTATGACTTATATCCTTGTAAATATACTGAGACTTGTTTTAAGACCCAGAATGTGATCTATCTTTATAAATGTTCCGTGTACACTTGAAAGGAATGTGTACTCTGCCGTTGTTGGATGGAGTGTTCTATAAATGTCAGTTGTGTCAAGTTGGCTGCGAGTGTAATTCAAGTCTACTACATCCTTACTAGCTACTTGTTCTATCAAGTTTTGGAAAAAGGATATTGAAATATTCAACGATAATTGCATATTTGGCTATTTCTCCTTGCATTTCAATCAGTCTTTGTTTCATGTATAATATCTTGAAGCTCTGTTATTAAAGATATACATGTTTGGGATTGTTATGTCCTCTTGGTTAATGAGCCCTTTATCATTATAAAATGAACTTTTTAAGCACTGTAGATGTTACTTGAAATCTACTTGTCTGGTATTAATATTGCCATTCCAACTTCCTTTACTTTCTTTTCATTAGTATTATCATACTGTCTCTTGTCTCTTCCTTCCTTTTAACCATGTGTGTGATTTCTAATTTAATTCCACTATAGTCAAAGTACATGCTTTGTATGACTTGTATCCTTGTAAATATATTGAGACTCGTTTAATGGGCCAGAATGTGATCTTTTCCATCCTTTTACTTTTAACATTTGTGTCTTTATCCTTGAGATGCATTCTTTTTTTTTTAAGACACAGGGCCTCACTATGTTGCCCAGGCTAGACTCAGACTCCTAGACTCAAGCAATCCTCCCACCTCAGCCTTGCTAGTGGCTGAGACCACAGGCACACACCACCACTCCAGGCTAAGGTGCATATTTTTTAAGACAAAGTCTCACTTTGTTTGCCCAGGCTAGAGTGCCATGGCATCAGCCTACCTCATAGCAACCTCAAACTTCTTGACTCAAGCAATCCTTCTCCCTCAGCCTCCCAAGTAGTTGAGACTACAGATGTCTGTCACTCACCTGGCTAATATTTTGTATTTTCAGTAGAGCCAGGGTCTTGCTCTTGCTCAGGTTAGTATTGAACTCCTGGGCTCAAGAACTCCACCTACCTCAGCCTCCAAGAGTGCTAGGATTACAGGTATGAGCCACCACAGCAGGCCTTTGAGGTGCATATTTGCAGGCAACACTGGCTCTTGCTTGTTTGTTAATGAAAATGTTTATCAGTTTAATGTGATTATCAATTTTGGTCAAGTTTAAGCCTATCATCTTACTATTTGTTTTCTATGTGTCTCATCAGTTCTTGGTTCCTTTTTCCTCTCTTTGTGCATTTTTGGGACTGATTTTTACCTTTTTATTATGATAGTTTATCTCCTGTATGGGCTTACTAGCTGTAACTCTGTTTTGTTATTTAGTCATAGTTTTAAGGTTTAAGATATATGTTGTTGGGCGGCACCTGTGGCTCAAAGGAGTAGGGTGCCAGCCCCATACGCCGGAGGTGGCAGGTTCAAAACCAACCCCAGACAAAAACTGCAAAAAAAAAAAGATATTCATTGTTAACCCATCACAGTTCACCTTTAAGTAATATACACTTAACCTACAGTGTAAGAACTTTACATAGTAAACTTATATTTCTCCACTCCCCGTCTATGCTATTGTTATAAATTTTACTTTTATGTATATTATAAACCCTATGATGCATTGTCGATATTTTCACTTTAACAGCCAGTTATCTTTTAAAGAAATTTAAAGAATAAAAAACAACCTTGAATACTTGCCCATGTAGTTACCATTTTTGGTGCTCTTTCTTTTGTGTAAATCCATATTTCTAATACTATTTTCCTTATGCCTGATGGATTTCTTTGACATTGTTTGAGATGTGGATCTGTTCATAATGAACTCTTCAGCTTGGTATATCTGTAAAAGGCTTTATTTTACTTTTGTTCTTGCAAGATATTTTCACTGGGGATAGAATTCTAGGTTGACAGTTCTTTTCTTTCATTACTTCAAAGATTGTTGCTCCACTGTCTTCTTGTTTGCGTTGTTTCTAACAAGAAATCTGCATTAATCCTTATCTTTGTTCCTCTGTATATACCATATTTTTTTTTCTGGCAGCACTTAAGTTTCTTTTTCTTTTTTCTTTATTAATAATTTTGAGCAATTTCGTGTGCCTTGGTATTTTTTTTTTCTTGTTTTTTTTTTTCTTGTTTTTGGGCTTGGGGTTTATTGAGTCCCTTGGATTTAAGGGTTTACAGTTTTCAGTTTTCATCAAGTTTGAAAAAATAGCGGCCATTACTTCCTCAGATATTTTTTCTGTTCCTTCTCTGTCCCCTGTCTATCAGGATCTTGAGTTACTTGTATATTAGGCTGTTTGAAATTGTCTCACAACTCATTCATACTATTTTAATTTTTTTCTCTTTATGTTTCATTTTGGACCATTTCTGATCTTTTCTTCTGCATTATTTAATCTTCCAGTGATTGCAGTCAGTGTAATTTTTAACTGACGCATGGTAGTTTTCACCTCTAGAAGTCCAATTTTTTTTAATCATATGTGTGTGTGTGTGTGTTCCATGCCACTGCTTAACTTTTTGAACACATTTACAGTAACTGTTTCAATGCCCTTTTCTGCTAATGCAAATATCTGCGTAAGTTCTGGGTTGCTTTAATTAATTAATTAGTCTCTTCGTTGTGGATTGTTTATTCTTGCCTTTTTGAATGCCTCGTAAACTTTGGATGCCAGACGCTGGGAATTTTACCTTGTTTATGTGTTGGATATCTTTGTATTTCTATAAATATTCTTGAGCTTTGTTCTGAGATACAGTTAATGCTCTGATTTCTCTTCAGATGATATAAATGTTTTGCCTTTTACTGAGATGCAGTTAAGCTACCAGGAAAGAGTTTGATCCTTTCAGGTCTTGTTTTTATAATTCATTAGGCAGGTCTGAAGCAGCATTTAGTCTAGGGTTAATTATTTCCCACTGCTGAGGCACACCCTTCTTGATAATTCTACTCTTAATACCCCGTGAAAGGGAGTTTTTCCAGGCTGGTTGGTGGAAACAGACACTGTTCCCAGCCCTACATGGATATTGAGCACTATTCCCTCTAATCTTTTTGGATGGTTTAAGATTTTTTTCTTTATCACTGGATTTGAGCAGTCTCGGTATTGAGCACTATTCCCTCTAATCTTTTTGGATGGTTTAAGATTTTTTCTTTATCACTGGATTTGAGCAGTCTCGGGTAATTTTTTTCCAGGCATGCACTGATCAGTTTTCCTACTGAATACTTGAGGGGTACTGCCTGTGTTTCTCCAGGGTTTTCTCTCTGTCCTGTGAGTTTTGTCTGCCTTGGTCTCCCCAGAATCTCAGCTCTGTCTCTCTTTCTCTTTTTTTTTTTGTAGACACAGAGTCTCACTTTATCGCTGTCGGTAGAGTGCGTGGCGTCACACTGCTCACAGCAACCTCCAAATCCTGGGCTTAGGCGATTCTCTTGCCTCAGCCTCCCAAGTAGCTGGGACTACAGGCGCCCGCCACAACATCTGGCTAGTTTTTTGTTTGTTTGTTTTTTGCAGTTCGGCGAGGCCAGGTTTGAACCCTCCACCTTCGGTATATGGGGCCAGCGCTCTACTCGCTGAGCCACAGGTGCCACCCTCAGCTCTGTCTCTTGAACTCTGGGACTCCTCCAGGCACTGCCTGCGTTTTCCATTTTTGAGCCACAGCCTGGAGTCTCACTCAGAGACGGAAGCCAGGGCAATGACAGGATTCTCTCCTTTGTGTTTTATCTTTTTGTTATGTTCAATGCCTTAAAAATCAATATTTCATCTGTTTTGTCCAGTGGTTCTGGTGGTTTCACACGGTGGGGGGGTGAGTCTGCTCCTTGTTACTCCATCATAATCATAAATGGAAGTTCGGCAGTGACATTTCCGAGACGTATTCTCATCTCCCCAAAGCCCACCCAGCCAATATTCCCTTAACTTTCTTTTCTTTTCTGTTTTTTTTTTTTTTTTTTTTTGGAGATAGAGTTTCATTTTGTCACCCTCGGTAGAGTGCCATGGGTCACAGCGCACAGCAGCCTCAAACTCTTAGGCTCAAGCGATTCTCTTGCCTCAGCCTCCAAGTAGCTGGGACTCTAGGCATCCACCACAACACCCGGCTATTTTTAAAGATAGGGGTCTTGCTCTGGCTCAGGCTGGTCTTAACATTCGTGAGCACCTCAGCCTCCCAGAGTGCTAGGATTACCAGCATGAGCCACAGTGCCTGGGCCGCCAAAATTTTTGTTACCCACATGGCATTCAGCTTGGGAAGGAAGGTAGAACCTGCCAGTGGAGGGATCCACATTGTCGGCTATAAAAACAGTCCCTTTCCTTTCTCCAGAACACTAAGGAACTGTCCAGGCATCTGAGCTTGTTTGAGGGAGGAGGGGTCACAGCACACAAGCTCTAGCTCAGCAAAACTGCCCCCAATTCAGCAAACAGTGACGGCAAACACAGCGGGATAAAGGCAGAAGTGTGGGAATGTGACAGGATTGGGAAGACAGTGAGTTTCAGTACAGCAGGCAGAGGCTGTTCCCCAACAGAGGTTTTATACAAAATAGGAAGGAGTAGCTCTGTGGCTAGAGACTCAAGGGGACCATGACACAGGCACGGAGGGTATTTCTGCCTGGTGAAGATTTATACCAATTACTCTTTTTCTCTAGCCAGAAAAGTAGGAGTGGCTCTGTAGAAGATCATAGTGGGGTCAGGCTCCCCAGGCAAGATTCATCCCTCAAGATTCAGGTCTCTCTTCCTACTGAGCCTGAGGGCTCAACGCCCCTCCCCTCACCCTGCAGGACCCTCATCCTGTGAAACCAGGTCAGGACAGACAGGCCAGGCCAGGGTTGAGGCAGGGCAAGCTGGGGCTTCACACAGCCTGTACTACCCAGGCCACAGAGCTGCCAAGGTATCAGTTAATCCTCTCAAGAGGCCGGCAAGGGTGGGTTCTTGGCCCCATTTTACAGATTAGGAGCCAGAGTTTCCAAATTATTCAACTGACAGATGATAACAAACTTAAGGATTAGCCTGAAGCCCTTCTGTGCTATAGCCATGAACTTCCCCTTTGCTGCCCTTGAAATCTCAAAACCCCAGCTCCCGAAATTTCCCAACCAAGTGTCTTCTAGGGTTATCCTGGGCCCCAGCCCTAACTTCTGGCCTGTTGCCGTGTTCCCATACAGAGTGGGGACATGGAAGAACGTTCTGTCTTCCTTCAGGCCTTATAAGTTAAACAAAGCCGCACTTCCCTCCTGACATCTGCGCTGGTTAATGATGGATTGAGAGATTGCTGGCCAGGCTATGGGGTGAGGGTCTGCCCTAAATAGGACATGTCAAGTGCCCAGCGGGACAGCTCTGTGCCCTGAAGCAAGACAGGTGTAGGTCTAAAATTGGAGGAGCAGAGGTGGTGGTGACTTTTATCAACCTTGGTTCACCCATCCCCTGCCTTCAGCTGGGAAGGATCTGACAGGTGGTCCTGGCCCCTGGGCCCATGTGCCTGGATTCCTGTGCTCTCAGCAGAGGCCCTAAAATAGACCAAGACATTACACACCACAGTCACAGCGTCCTGCTCTGTGAGGAGCCTTGGAGTTTCCGCGTGGAGTCATAAGGGCTAATCCTACTGGTTCCCCAAGGCTGTAGTGTAGCAGGGGAGCTTAGGCATCAGACAGGCCTGGCCCTGTATTTCTGCCTAGCTACTTGTTACCTGTGGGCTTGGGGCAAGTCACCTACATTTTCTGAACATCATGATTCTCGTTTGTTCACGTTTTCTCTGCCCATACTTCAGGGAGACCTAGAGGCATACCCTCCTCCCAAGTGCTTTCATTTGCTATCTTTCTCATTCCAAAAGTGTCGCAGACATGAATTCTTTCTTCCACTGACCCAGAACACCCAGAATTCTGCTATGCACAAATTCACTCTGTGCTCTGAAGTCTGTAATATACTTCTGCCTAAAACCTCTGTCCTCCGTTGGGTTTTAAATGTCCCCGGCTGACATACGTGGCGCAGAATCACAGCCGCCTGCATTTCCTAGCAGAGTTCATGATTCATCCTTTTCAGACTTGGGAATTTAGGACCTTCATCTGGTGGGAGACAGGGCACGGCCTTTATTGATTGCAGTCTGTGCGGCATGTTGTGCCTATTTCCTGCAAGAATCATACAAGACAGCCCGCCATTCTCATCATACAGCTAAGGAGGCAAGACACTGAGCTGGGACTAGCACGCTCGGCTTCAAACAACCAGTCCTGATCGGCTTTGACCATCGCACCCAGTTCTGTCTCAATCTGGAACGCACACTCATCCCCTCCAGGGCTATAGAAACTGCTAATAATGGTTTCTTATTCTCAGCCCTGAAGCCACCAGCTGCTGAGATGTTGAACAAGAACTTCCTGGCACTGTGTCTCATGTCCCAGGCTATTTTAGGTGTCAGGAATTCATGCACGTTTAGCATGTGGCCAAGACCACTGGAGAGTCTCTCCTGCCCTGACTGTGCTCTTCAGCCCACTCCAAGACCCTCTTCCATTCCCTGGTGGGTGGGCAGATACAGGATAGGGTCATCCCCAGACAGCCCCTCCCCATGGAAAAACTCAGGTGGCTCGAATCCAGGAACCTGTGGACACTCTCTGACCTTCTGCCCATGGCCTATAACCTTTGGCCTCTCTGGAAGGTTTCTTTAAAGTGGAAGCCTTCATTAGACTGCAGAAGCCAGCCAACTAGCTGATCCTTGTTCTGGGAAGCCTGATAGCTTTAACCTGCCCTTCTGCGGCCATTTGGACAAACACCATCAACTTGCAGTCTCTTAATAGGACCTCATTTGTCCTGGTTCCCGGGGCAGTAGGAGCTGAAGGATGGGGCCCATGGCCTGCGGGGCTGGATGTTAGCAGTGAGTGACTATGTGCAGACTGTCTTAACACATGTTCTCCCCATTGCTTTTCACTACCTTGTGGGGAAGAGGATCCAAGGCCCAGAGGAGAGGGGTTGATCATACACACAATCTTTAAATCCAAGTCTATCTATCTCTGTTTAAAATCCATAACTGATTTTCTGGGGAAGAGGATTAGAATGCCTGAATTTCTTTCTTTCATTTTCTTTTTCTTTCTTTCTTTTTTTTTTTTTTTTTGGAGACAGGGTCTCACTTTGTTGCCCTTGGTAGAGTGCATGGCATCATAGCTCACAGTACCTCAAACTCTTGGGCTCAAGTAATTATCTTTTTTTTTGTAGAGACAGAGTCTCACTTTATCACCCTCGGTGGAGTGCCATGGTATCACACAGTTCACAGCAACCTCCAACTCCTGGGCTTAGGCCATTCTCTTGCCTTAGCCTCCCGAGTAGCTGACTACAGGCGGCTATCATAACGCCCGGCTATTTTTAGAGATGAGGTCTGGCTCTGGCTCAGGCTGGTCTTGAACCTGTGAGCTCAGGCAACCCACCCGCCTCAGCCTCTCGAATGCTAGAATTACAAGCATGAGCCACTGTACTGTGCCTGGCAGAAATGCCTAACTTTCGAATCTTACGTGAAAGCTACCTCCCTAGCAGACTATCAAGGGCAATTCCAACGTGATGTGCCATATCCTAAGCTATCTTCAGGCCTTGCTTTGGTTGCAGGCATCTGAGAGCTTCCAACTTGTGTCAGGACCACCAAAATGTCCCCAGCCACAGGTGCAGCAGGCACCCTGGGAGCAGTCCAGAGCCTGGAACAGACTGGAAGATGGATGTGCCTGGAGTCTGGTTTCAGCCCTATTGAGATATACCCACCAGCCATTTTATTAATTACTGATCACTCCAGTTAAGCAGACTTCTTTACATTCTCTGACCAAAAGCAGCAGGAGGTACAGGTCAGGAAAAACCTCTAAGAGAAGTCTTTTAGGCCCTGGGGTACAGGGGGGAGGGGACTCTGGAAGTTGTCTTTTCACACGGAAAGCCTCTGAAGCCTGCACAGTTCTCCTGGAGGCCAGGATTTGATGCATTTTGGAGATTTAAGACCAAAAGTCTTGGCCCGACTTGGTGGCTCACGCCTATAATCCTAGCCCTCTGGGAGGCTGAGGCGGGTGGATTGCCTGAGCTCTCAAGCAATCATGACCTCATCTCTAAAAATAGACAGGTGGTGTGGTGGGCAATGATAATCCCAGCTACTTGGGAAGCTGAGGCAAGAGGATCACTTGAGCCCAAGAGTTTGAGGTTGCTGTGAGCTATGATGCCACAGCACTCTACCAAGCATGACAAAATGAGATTCTGTTTCAAAAAGTAAAAAAAAAAGAAAAATAACAAGTGTCGAAGGGAAGGTCATGCAGCTCCTTCTGAGCTCATAGCTCCTACATCAATTTGGGCGTAAGGGATGGGAGTCCCCTTGGGTGCAACCTGTTCAGGGACCTGACATCCCCTACAGAGATCCCTAGTGGAGCCGGTCTCATCCTCCCTGCAGGGCTGTCTGCATTCAAACCTGCCCTTATATTTGAAGAGAAGGCCAAGTCCTGGCTGTGCACACCGAGCCTTAATAAACAGGTACTCGAGTTCATTGGTTCCAGTTATCCTTCAGATTCCAAAGGTACCCTCTGGACCCAGGGCAATGATACATCTTGACTAGTTAGGAGGTTATAGCTACCCCACGTCAACCAGTAACTCTTGAAAGGGGCAGGTGTCCGGCTAAGGACACCCCTGAGCACAGACATGCCTAGCCTTGCTCTGCCCTGGGCTGGGGAAGGCCAACGCTGTGCCCACCCTCCAGTGACCCCATGATATGCACAGAGCCCTGGGCTGGGGGCCTACCCCAAATCCTTGAAAGCCCTACTGTCCCGGTACCAAGCCCCGGGAGGGTGGCTCTGGTGTGCACAAGCACATGGGCACCTGGGGACTGCTTGTTCCTTTCACAGGTTTTAAAGAGAATTTCAATTTGTTTTATCTTCCATTAAAGGGAACTTGGCAAGGCCTGCTCATTCCAGGGTCTGGAGAGCCCCAGAGGGGATGTAGGCAGCACTGCAGAGATCCCGAAGGATGGCGGGATGCAGCAGCCCCGCGGGAGGCCTCTTCCCCAGACATGAGGATGGCAGGGCGGGCAGGCATCATTGGCCCAGGCCTTCAGGCCTTATGTAGGCCCCACCTCCAGACGTGCCTGGCCTGGGTTTCCCAGCCTTTGGCACTGGAAGACCACACAAAGATGGCATTCATGGGGAGGCTGTAAGTTTTCTGCGGAATGAGGCAGGGTTTAAATAAATACAGAAGAAAGTTGGATCCTGGGCCAGATTGGGCTTGCTTGGGGCGGTGGGTGCTGTTAATGCTGAGAGAGAGATGTCCCTCTCCCACACACACAACTTTGTGCAAAATTAGTAAAAATGCTTCTACTGTGTCAATTAATGGGGAACGCCTGTGCACCCCCATCAGTGACAGCAGTAAAAGATCTGTTTGTTGCCAGCTCTAGTCAAGACTTTTACTGTGTACTTCTCACTGACCACAGGTCATGTGAGGAATTTAATCTTCTCACAGGCTGTGGATAGGCAGGTCCTAGGATTCATTTCTTCATTCTTGTACAAAGGACATTGGGACAAGGGCATTGGTAGGTGTTGGGGTACAAAGGTAAGGAGACTCCAAGACATTCTTTGCTCTTACTGAGGTAGGGGAGTAGAGCAGGGAGGAGGGAAGCCAACAATTAGAAAATGAACTGCATAGCCAGGCGTTGTGGTGGGCACCTGTGGTCCCAGCTACTCGGGAAGCTGAGGCCCAGGAGTTGGAGTTGCTGTGAGCTGTGATGCCACAGCACTCTACCAAGGGCAATGGAATGAGACTCTGTCTCTAAAAAAAAAAAAAAAAAAAGAAAGAAAGAAAAAGAAAATGAACTGCAGAGTCAGGCCCTAGAGGCTTGATCTGTGCCACACATTTGGTTTAGAGAAACACACCCGATCGGTTGGCTTCCCAGGTGAAGAAACTGAGGCAGGGAACCTGAGTGACTTCTGCTAAAAAGTAGAAACTAAAAACTGCCTCCTGAATAAGTCCTGGTGTCCTAGAGCACTGCAGGATAACTATAGTTAATGATAGTATGTTACCCAGGTTCAAATAATGAGGAAGATATCCAATGTTCCCCGCACAAAGAGAAGGTAAATATTTGAGATGATGCGTATGCTAATTACTTTAGTCTGATCACTATACACTATATATATTGAAACATCACTATGTACCCATGAATATGTATAAATACTATTTGTAAATTTAAAAAATTACATTGGATTTAAAAAATAAAAATGCTGCCTCCTAGAGGAAGAACATTCCTGGGGCTTGGGGTGGGGGTGCTTAACCTTCGATCAGCCCATCAGCACACAACAGGAAAGGTGTTGAATGACTTTTGAGTTCAGAATGGAATAGTCCAGGTCTGGGAGCCCCATGATCCTTTGCTTGGAGCTGAGTTCCTTGGTTTTTTTTTTGTTTTTGTAGAGACAGAGTCTCTCACTTTATCACCCTCAGTAGAGTGCTGTGGCATCACACAGCTCACAGCAACCTCCAACTCCTGGGCTTAGGCGGTTCCCTTGCCTCAGCCTCCTGAGTAGCTGGGACTACAAGCGCCCACCACAACGCCGGGCTATTTTTCTATTTCGCAGTTCAGCCGAGGCCGGGTTTGACCCCGCCACCTTCGGTATATGGGGCTGGCACCCTACTTGATGAGCCACAGGTGCCGCCGGAGTTCCTTGTTTTAAAGGCTCTGAGGGTGGCAAGAGGATGGCAAGAGAATTGAGAAAGTGTCGCACACGGCCAGGCAGGTGGCTGTCCATGTCAACATGCCACTGGGGATGGGTCCCTCTCCTCAGGCTGGGGATGCTTTGGGATAGGATCTAACAACTGGAGAAATGCGGGGTCTTCTTCCTGTGTCTTTTAATGAGTCTAAGTCCCCAAAAGCACACACATCCAAAGAGGGAGAGATTTGGGAAAATTGGGGGTACTCTGGAATCCTACAAAGTGGAGCCGGAGGACATGGCTTGGGTGGGTAGGAAATGTGGGAGGGAGTTCCATTCTTTGTTCAGACAAGGGTTAGCAGTGTCCTTCTTGGACATGGGATTTTGATGAAGAGGTCCTACCTCCCCAAACCTCAGGCACTTTAGAGTTACTTCATTTGAAAAAGATCTTTTAAGAAATGTCAGCTCCACCCAGTTAGTTGATCAATGAGACATCAGATGGGCCAGGCAGGACTCTCTGACATAGATAGATGGGTGGTCACAACGACCCCCAGAATTATTACACTACAGAGCAGCGCTTGACCCCCCCAGAGAACCTCAGGGGTGAAGGAGCAGAGAGGCAAAGTGCCTCTATCCATGCTGATATTAAGTTTAAAAAATTTATGTGAATTTTGCTTCCTATGATATTCTATAGCCTGGCTAGTTTTAATACAATCTTTTTAAATCGCATACCATTATTGAGAGTGTAGATTGGTGTAACCTTTTTAGAAGTAACATTTCAAATGCCCTTTTGCTGAGTTCTGCTAAAATGGATAGGGTGTTTGGGGCTTCTTTTTCTTCCAGCACTATTTGTAATTATAAAAAATTGCAGCGACCTCTTTGTCCATCATTAGAGAAATGGCTGGATGCACCATAGTGACATCCATTTAAGGAACACTATTTACTATTCCATTGATAGACAAGACGGAGTAGCGTGGTGCCGGCACGGGAAGGGGTGAGCGAGTGTGGCGTCCAGAGTGAAGGCAAGTGGAAGAACTGTATGTGTTGGGTGATCCCATCTGTTAAAAAAAAACACACATATGTACATATTTAGTTAAATGACTGTATATGCCTAAAAATATTTGGAAGAAGCCACAGCAACCAGTTAACAGCGATTATTTTGGTGGGGGGCGGTATATATTTTTCGGTATTTAAATCTGTTACAAATCACTTCTGTCACAAAAAAGATGAACAACAAATTACTTATCTTTGCATAAAATCTCAGCTCCAGGGAAAATGTACCCTATCTACTCCAGGGGTTCTGGCCTTTTGCCCATTACCACTGCAACTATGTGTCCAGGTTGAGAATCTTGCCCTCCCCTCCACCATGTGTGGCCCCCACACGGGATGCTTGGAGGGCTCCCCGGCACCCACTCTGGACACAGGCTCAGAGCTCAGCTGGCCCCTCTGTGTGGCTGGCCAGGCACGAGGGATAACATTGTCCAGTGATTGCTTCTGTTTAGATTGGCTGAGCTCTTCTCTTCTTTCTGGAAGTGGGTGGATGGCAAGGCCAGATACCTCTGAAAATCCCCCCAGAGAAAGATAATGGACCCCATTGTCTAGGGATAAGAGGATGCTTGTCCCTTCCTGTTACTCTCATCCCATGATCCAAAGGGGCATTGGATCACGACAAAGGCACAGAGCTGCAGGAAGGCTTACTTTCCTTGGTCTTCTCCTCCCTCCATCTTAAGAAATTCACATCTTGGGCAGCACCTGTGGTTCAGTGGGTAGGGCGCTGGCCCCATATAGGGAGGGTGGCAGGTTCAAACCCGGCCCTAGCCAAACTGCAACAAAAAAATAGCCGGGTGTTGTGGCAGGTGCCTATAGTCCCAGCTACTTGGGAGGCTGAGGCAAGAGACTCGCCTAAGCCCAGGAGTTTGAGGTTGCTGTGAGCTGTGACGCCATGGCACTCTACCAAGGGCAACAAAATGAGACTCTGTCGCTACAAAAATCTAGTCACCTCTGAATTTTGCCAAATAAACAATGGGAAGTTGTATCAACATGGTCCCTGGGCAGTGCTGAGGGCAGGAAAAGAGGCTGCATAGATCGCTAAGGCTAGACACGGGGTTGGAAGCTGGGGGACCAGTATGGGCCAGGACATAGACCCAGGTAGCCTTGAGAGGACATGAGTTCCCAGAGCCCTGGTACTTGGACTTGGCAAAGCCCATACTCCCATGGACTGGGCACCCTGGGCCCAATTTTTAGAAGAAAAAGTCAAAGAACAGGTACTAGACAAAATAGGTGCATTGTGGTTATCTATGCCAGTTAGTCAGCTGGCAAGAGCAGAAGACGCAGGAAAGACACCCAGGCAGTTGCTACAGTTAAGGAGAGGGCAAAGGATGGAGCCCAGGGAAGCAAGGTGGGAGCAGAGCTAGGAGGCTGTTGGACAGGGACAGGAGGAGGGAACTTTGAGGGACTGCAATGTCCATGGCTGCAGACCCGTCAAATGTGACAAGGACTAAAAGTGATATCTGAATTGACCAGAGGTATGAGAATATCATTCAGTGTACCAGAGTCTACTACCTGAAGGCAGAGGGTGAAATGCATTTGGTGTGAAGTAGACCTGAGACTGGACACCCCCCTTGGAAGATAAGGCTGAGAGGGGCAGTCTGAGTCGTGGCAGGTGCCTGCATCCCAGGAAGGAAGGGTCTCAGGTGTGTTTGTCAAGGAAGGGGAGTTGCCAGTAGGGCAAGAAATGAGGAGGGCAGAAACAAAGAGACAATTGTCTTCCACACTGACCAGCAGCCATGCTGAGAGCTGGCAGGGCATAGTCAGGTTGCGGCTTGATTTCTGTGTGGCCGTTTGCCCTATGGTATGGGAGTGGGGCTGAAGAGCCATGGAGATAGAGGTTACCAAACTCTAGAAGACCAGGAAATAGTGAGGAAAGAGACAGAGAGAAAGAGACTCTATAGTCTGAACACAGGGTTTACATGTCCCGTCGTGCAGTTGTGTATCACACAAAGTGTCTGAATTCTGCAGTATACAACCTGACCAACTGTAAACACCAGTCTTTTGCAGGAGCTAGATGTGCTGTTGACATAGTTGTGAATCCCTCAGCATGATGACACTACCTATTGAGAGAGCAGGATGTCAGCCAGACTCCAAAATAGTCAGATGCTGCTATGTACACGGGAAGGTGGTTCCAGGGAGTTCATAGGAGCTACAGGGCTGGTGGACAGGTCTGGGAGTGCTGGCTGCTCCGGCTAGATGAGATGAGATGAGAAGAGGAGGAGCGTCCTGAGAGGAAAAAAATAATTTCAGTGACAAAAGTAGCTGACATTCAGGGCTGAGCACAGTTCTGGGCACACTAATGACAATGCCAATTTGACAGATGAGTAGACTGAGGCGTCATGACATTAAGCACTTGCCCAGGGCTACAGAACTAATCAGGGGTGGAGCCAGGATTTGGGTCTAGGCACAGAAGAGAATGGGCTTGTGGTCAGGGGCTGCTATCTCTCTAGCCCAAGCCTGTATGCATATGTCCACACCCCATGCCTAGCTGCACACAGCCTGGATGGGGCCTGCAGAGATCTACAGTGAGAATAGAGAAATCAAGTCAGCCTTAATTAAGTTGCACACAGGGACTGGGGGTCCAGAGGGGCCACGCCACCTGCCCACAGCCCTCATTGTTTGTAGCTAATCCCATCCAGGTGTCTGCTGGCAGCCCCTGATCAATTAGTCACTGCGATTGAAGCTGAGTGTAATTAATTATTCAATTTTGAGCTGTTCCAGCTTAATGCATCTGAAATGACATCATGCAGCCTGGGTGTTCGGCAGGCAGGGGACAAAAGGCAAACAGGTCTGAACAAAGCCCCTGTGCACCTGACCCTCTCTCAGTCGGCACTAATCCTAGACCGCCCAGAGTGCACCCGCTCACCTCGCAATGCAGTGTCAAGCCTGTCCCACAGCAGGTGCACTTCCTCGCACGTGGAGGCCGCTGGCTTCCACCCACTCTGGGAGCCTGGACCTACAGGTCAATGGGCCCTAATTAATCAGTCTTTCTGTCACCACCCCAGTTCCCCCTCCTCAACCCCCCTCTCTAGAACCTGCTCTGCCACCCCTCCCTATGGGCCTGAAATCATAGCCACCTTTCTACTGTGGCCACTGCTCCAACCCAGGCACAGAGGGAAGATGGGAGCTTTTTATCAGAGCCTTCTCTTCTGCATGGGGGCATGCTTTGGGCATGCAGCAAGGTGTCATGAGCAGGGTGAAAGCCCATCTACTCCAGCCTGTAGAGTGGAGGAGGTGGGAGGTAATAATCTCTTTTTTTTTTTTTTAATTAATTAATTTTTTTTTTTTGTAGAGACAGAGTCTCACTTTATCGCCCTGGGTAGAGTGCCATGGCGTCACACTGCTCACAGCAACCTCCAGCTCTTGGGCTTAAGCGATTCTCTTGCCTCAGCCTCCCTAGTACCTGGGACTACAGGC
>CAUYON010207129.1:0-20280 GCA_963573935.1 Arctocebus calabarensis | reverse complement strand
CTGCAAAGCACCAATAGCTGCACTCTGGAAGCGCAGATCTGTCTTAAAGTCCTGAGCAATTTCTCGCACCAGACGCTGGAAAGGAAGTTTGCGAATCAGAAGTTCAGTGGACTTCTGATAACGTCTTATTTCACGGAGTGCCTCAGTACCAGGCCTGTAGCGATGAGGTTTCTTCACCCCTCCAGTAGAGGGCGCACTCTTGCGAGCGGCTTTTGTAGCCAGTTGCTTCCTGGGTGCTTTACCACCGGTGGATATACGGGCAGTCTGCTTTGTAGGAGCCATGGTATAAAGACCTCTTTATTTACCCTCCTTCTCCTTCGGCTGGAGCTCGGTGAGCTAGAGGCAGCGCTAGCGTTAGACAGCGACGGCCTCTTCCTGGGTCAGGGTGCCTAATGCCGGAAGTGTGCTTTAATATGTCTCAGCTCTTCAATTATTCATCTTTGAGTACATGTGGCAGTTGCTTGGGACCTGGGACGTGGTTCTATACCTGTTAATATTATAAAAATTCTCCAAGTTGTATACTTGTGATCTCTGCACTTTTTATAAATGTCTATTATAATCCTATATTTTAAAAAAAAATCTTTACAAAGGAAAATCTCAGTTTTGATATTTACTATGTACCTAAAAGAATTTGAGTAATTAACCACCCAATATCTGTTTTCCCCTCTTACCCCAGTTGATGGAAGTTCTATTTAACTCCTAATATTGCTGTGAACATTAAATTAGACAACCCTTGTAAGAACAGTGCCAGGACATGGTCAGTGCTAATGAAATGTGACCTACAATCTCTATTTCAGGTATTCCTTACAATATAGAAACAGTGCTATCTCCTACTTCTGTCTTCAATTATTTTCCCCTTCACGTTGGTACTTTCAATCATTCTGTTTATGACATGGTTTTGAGTTGTCTGGCTGGTTGCCTCTGAGTGTTGCATGCATCCTTGCAAATCCCAAACCAAGCATAGGTCTCCAAGAACTCCGACCAGATGAACTTTCACCTCCTCCCCCCCCCCATTTATGAAATAGTGCCTCTCATGAATTGGCTAAGGGTGAAACAGTCTTGGGAAGAGGGTTATCAAAACATGGGGAAACATATTGCACTTATGATGAGCATAAAATGAAAACAACTTCTTTTCATATGCTAATGCTGAAATATCTTCTCCACCCATCCTTTAAACATGCTCTTTCTGGATTCAGTGTCAGGATTTTATATGTAGACTCATTAAGAGTCATCAGCAAAAATTTAGCCAATCATTCTGGGCAATTGGGGTCAATGCCTTTGTGTAGTTTTCCTGTATACGTAAGTTAGTATGGATTTTCAAAACTGGAAAAGAACTGGAAAGTAGATTCAACAAGGCCCTTTTTCCTTCAACTGCAGGAGCACTGATGTAATAAATGAGTGCTCAAATCATTCAAAATAAATCTTCCAGGTTTTTGTACTTTTGAGCTCATCGTGAACTTCTCCAAGAAGCCTAAAGTAGGTATTAACAACTACAGTAACCAACTTTACACTCTGTCCCTGGGCTGTAACTGTCACCATCTGTTAGAGGCTTGTAATGTCTTTTTATTATTATTATTTTTACATTGAGGAGAATTTCTAAGGCTAAATCCCCTACCTGGCAGCAAATCTCTCAGTTGCCCACTTTTCATAAACTATAAAAAATCCTCTTCTCAGGAATTAGTAAAGGCATAATACAGAGATGGAAGGAAGCCCATTTGCCTAATCCAGAATTAAGAATCATGGTGCCAAGACATGGTTTGCTTTTAAGATGATTCACTTTTAAGAAGAGTTTCAGGCATGGGGAAAGGGAAAAGGGAGGGGAGGGGAGGGAGGAGAATGGGTAGAAGGAGGGTAATTTGTGGGTCCACACCTACAGTGCATCTTAGAAGGGTACAGGTGAAACTTACTAAATGTAGAATATAAATATCTGAAAATGCCATGAAGGCTATGTTAATCAGTTCGATGAAAATATTTCAAATTGTATATGAAACCAGCACATTGTTCCTCACGATTGCATTAATGTACACAGCTGTGATTTAATAATAAATGAATAAATAAAAAGAAGAGTTTCAGGGAAGTCCTTCTTTAACATGAAATGCAAAATGCATCCTAGAAACTACTGAGTATATAAGTTATAATGAAAAACTATTGGTCACTCCACAATGTTTTATATAATAAATAAAAATCTAAAAACAATATCATTGGCAGCCATAGAAAAGCACATAAACTTCTTCTTATAGGACCTTTGGCTTTAGCAAACTGAGATGTAAGCACAAAGTATAATGTTTTTGATGGCATTTTATTGACAACGTAAGTTTGCAAATATATTTACATTTTTAAATAATTTAAATTAACGTGAGGATACAAATGATTAGGTTATAATGTTTGCATTTGTTAAAGTTCCTGTTGTTGTCATTGTGCCCCACAACCAGGAGGTGTGCCATATACCCTTACATTGTGCTCATTGGGTGGGAACACACAATCCCTCTCTCTCTTCCCCCCCTTCCTTCCCTCCTTCCCCCATCCTCCTCACCCCTCCCTCCAGCTTGAATTAAATTGAGTTTTTCTCTTGTGTGGGCATTGGTTATTTCATCTACTAGCTTCATATCAATATTGAGTACACTGGATACTTGCTTTACCATTCTTGTGATACTTTACTAAGAAGAATCTGTTTCAACTCCGTCCAGGTTAATACAAAAGATGTAAAGCCTTCATCTTTTCTTTAAGGCTGAATAGTATTCCATAGTATACATAATCAATGTTTATTAATCCACTTATGGGATGATGGGTACTTAGTTTGTTTCCATGTCTTGGCAATTATAAATTGAGACAGGATAAAATCTAGTACAAATGTTCTTATGATAAAATACTTTTGTTCTTCTGGGTAGATTCCTAGAAATGAGATCAAATGGAAGGTCTATTTTGAGTCTTTAAGGATTCTCCATATTTCTCTCCAAAGAGGCAGTATTATTTTGCAGTCCCACCAATAGTGTAAAAGCATTCCCTTCTCTCCCCATCCACGCCAGCATCTGTAACTTTGAGACTTGGTGATGCAGGCTATTTTCACTGGGGTTAGGTGATATCTCAGTGTGGTTTTGATTTGCCTTTGCCTGATGATTAAGGATGATGAGCATTTTTTTTCTTATGTTTGTTAGCTATACATCTGTCCTCTTCAGAGAAGTTTCTGTTCATGTCTCTTACCCAAAGGTAGATGGGATTTTTTTGCTCTTTCTTTGGTGATTAATTTGAGTTCTCTGTAGATTCTAGTTATCAAGCCTTTGTCAGATTCAAAACATAATGTTTTCCTATTCTGAAAATTGTCAATTTTCTTTAATTATTGTGTCCTTAGCTGTGCAGAAACTTTTCAGCTTAATTAAGTCCCATTTGTTTATTTTTATTGTTGCAATTGCCGACAAAACTTTTTTTAAAATCTTTCCCCAGGCTGACATCCTCAATAGTTTTTCCCATACTTTCTTCTGGGATTTATATCATTTTATGTCTTAAATTTAAATTTTTATCCATCTTGAGTCAATTTTTGTAAGTAGGGAGAGGTGCAGGTCCAGTTTCAGTATCTTACATGTGGTTAACTAGTTCTCTCAGCACCATTTATTGACTAGGGATTCTTTTCCTCCCTGTATGCTTTCATCTGGTTTATTACAAATCAGATGGTGAGAGGAGGCTAGTTTAAAATCTTGGTTTTCTATTCTGTTCCATATGTCTGTGTCTCTATTTTTGTGCCAATAACATGCTGTTTTGATCACTGCAGACTTGTAATATAACCTGAAGTCTTGTAGGGTGATGCCTCCAGCTTTGTTTTTATTACTAAGAATTGTTTTGGCTATATGGGTATTTTTCTGGTTCCATACAAAATGAAGTACTAATTTTTTCCAGTGCTTCAAAGTATGATGTTGCTATTTTAATAGGGATTGCATTAAATCTATAGATTGCTTTGGGTAGAATGGACATTTTAACAATTTTGATTCTTCCCAGTCTAGAGCATGGTATGTTCTTCCATTTGTTAATGTCTTCTGCTATTTCTTTTCTCCAGGTTTCATAAATATAAATATACTTACTTTTATTTAAAATAAATTTTTCTTACAGTAAATTATCGTATAATCCCCTCTATTTCAGAATTTAACTTATGATTATTAGTGTAAATTTTTTTTTGGAGACAGTGTCTCACTCTGTCACCCTTGGTAGAGTGCTGTGTTGTCATAGCTCACAGCAACCTCAAACTCTTGGGTTCATGCAATTCTCTTTTCTCAGCTTCCCAAGTAGCTGAGACTATAGGCACCCACCAAAATGGCCAGCTATTTTTTTAGAGATGAGGTCTCACTCTTGCTCAGGCTAGTCTCGAACTTGTAAGCTCAGGGAAATCCACCCACCTTGGCCTCCCATAGTGCTAGGATTACAAGTGTGAGCCACCACACCTGGCCTTCAATTTCAGAATTTAGGAGCTTAGCATTTACTGTTAGAAAACCATCATAGGTTTATTTGCAGTAATTCTTCCACATAATAGAGTTAGTTAGAAAGTATTTGTTGAATACTGTACTTATTCTAATCTTTGTGGCATTTTTTCCTAAGACTGAACTGCTGATTTAGAAGTTTATAAATCAATAATACCAAATGAAAATAACTAGAAGGACTGCTGCATCATCCATTTGTTTTGTTCCTGAGTTTGCTCCCCCAAGGCTATTCTAGCTCACACCCTGTCTGTCCTTTTGGTGGTCATAGTCTCACTGTTTGTTTACTGGTCTGCACCTTTAATGGAATTGCTTGGTCTTTCAAATCAGAGACTTTGTCTCTTCACCTTGTATAAATAGGACCTAGTGCAGGTACCTGGCACAGAGCATTCAATAAATAGTGAGAGATAAATTAACTCCCCATAGCCATAAGCCTCTGGAATCAGGTGATTTGGCTACAAATTGTGCCTCTTGGGCAAGTTACTTAAGCTCTCCAGTCCTCAATTGACTCATCTGTAAGTCAGAGACAATTCATACCATGAGGTTGTGGTAAGGGTTGAAGGAAATAGATGAAAACGTCTGAGCATATTTTAAGTAGTCAATGAATGCTAGTTACTATCAAAAAACTTACTGAAGAGGTTTGTCTTGACTTCTGCTACCTTCCATTCTCAAAATGCTGAATACTTAGGTATTAAACATTGTTTAATAAACATGTGAATAGAATAAAGCAATGTGGTTTAATGAAGTCAATACAAATAGAATTTAGAGTCAAAAGACCTCACTTTGAGTTTCAGCCTCAAATATTTTGCAAATAGCTTAATCTTTTGAATTTTCAGTTTCTTTATCTATAAAATGAAATTAATATCACTCCACTGAGAGTTAAATTAGAAAATTTTTATAATTGAAACATACAAAATAATCATTATCATCTTTATTATGGTTACCTAATACTAAAACAACCCATTTAAGCAGTAATCAATCAAATAAATGTGGAAGATAGATATGAAGAATTGATGAAACAAGGCCTATTTCAGATTTCATCTTCCAATTAGATGTGTTATTATCCCATACAGACAGACAGCTAGAAAGAAAAAGAGAAAAAAGAGAAAGAAAATAGCAATGTGGACAGAAGAGATTTATTTGTTCATTCTAATAAATTTAAGTGCAGGAAACATAGCCTGTAACAACAAATTTTTACTAATAGCAACTCTTTACTCCAGAAAGACAACATCACCATTTCCTAAAAGAAGAATGCCTTCTGATCTCATAGGAGATATTTTGTAGACCTGGAGATATAGAGTGAGAAAGAAAAGCTTCTGACTTTTCAGCTTTGGAAAAGCCTGTTCATTGTCAGTATGCATTTATCATTTTTATCTGCCAAATTATATCGATGATTAAACCTAAAGTAACACCTCAGTTCAAAATATGTGTGTAAAATACAAAAAACATTATACCAGAATATAAAATAATATTCACCAAACATTGTATACCTCTAACCAATATGAATTTTAGACTGTTGCCAAAGAAAATCATGTTAAGGTTTGCCATTAGTTTTGACTCCAAAGTTGATCTGATCCCATTTTATAAGCAAATTCTGTATTTATTTAAATTATCAGACATGATCATACATTACCTTGGAAATTCCCCTGGAAAGAGAGATATGTTGAATTTTGAGGATTGTCTTTTGTTCTACATATAACAACTTTTATGTGACAGGATTATTATTTTGGGTTTATTTTTCTTAACATCCTTACTTTCCAAATAAAATACTTTTAAAATGTGTATCCCAATGTTTTTTTAAAGTACTGGATTATAAAGTCCCAAAATGTAGAAATCACTTTTCCAGATAAAGACATGCTGGCTCTCGCAGTATGCTTGACCATGGCACTCTGGCTCTCATCCTCAGGTGGTACCAAAGTCTAGAGCTGCAGAAACCACTCCAGACTTGGCCCCTTCCTACTTTGGGCTCTTGTAGCGTTTCACTTGCCCCTTCCTTCCCCTCTCCCATCCTCAGGTCTCACAGGTATCTAAGAAACATTCTTATATTCCCACTGGGATATCTTCTTGGCAATTATTCTCTTCCTTCATTCTTGAAATAACTTCTCTGATTGCTTCAGGATTCAACAATCCAATTATCTGCTTCTCCCCCTTCCCTCCACCTTCTACTACTGAAATATTCCATCGAAGGTGATACTACCCCCTCCTCTGCAGTCTCTGGTCTCACAGAAAGATATCAGACAACTTCCTGTAGGTCTCCTTCCCTGAGATCTCACTCTGTCCCTTAAAGACTGATGCTGTCCAGTCCTTTCTTCTCAAGCTCTTATCTCTTTCTAAACAACTTCATCCACTTTGGGGATTTAAATCACCATCCACAGGAAAATTGTGTCATCCATAGACTCTAGCCCAGATCTCTCTCCTCTCTCCAGACCAATCTGTACATCCAGCTGGCTATTAGACATTGTCATCTGGATAGATCATCAATACCTCAAAAGTAATTTATCCAAAACTGAAGGCATGTTTTTGCCCCCACTCAAACTTTTCACTTCCTCAACTGCCACGTTTAGGCTTTGGGGCATCCACACAGGTAAATTCACACGGTGTGCAATGCTTCCCAATCATTATCACCGGTTTCACAGTCAGCTAACTCAGATGCCAGCTGAGAGGGCACCTCTTTAGAGAGGTTCCTTCACTCTGCCATTGCCTCCAAAGATCCCAAGACACATGCCCTTCCTTCATTAACAATGTGACCAAATAATTATGTATGAAATTCTTTGTTTGATTTCCGCTTACCATAGTGAATTTTATGTCCCATGAGGGCAAGAAGTGAACCTGACTCATGCCTTAGCAGAGACTCTGACTGTAACATTTCTTCCAAAAGACTTCAGTAAATGCCTCTATAAAGTCCAAGGATGTGCCTAGTGTGCTGAGAAAAGTCAGGCTGCATCCTGGATACAGACTGAGGCAGGTTAAAGTAGAAAAGTAGGGAGGAGGGCAAGCAGGGAAGATGCCTGAAATCTTCCAGAATTTCATAAAGTTAGTTGCTAGGCACCTCTCAGTTTGAAGATGAAAATAGTAACTCAGTTTAGGACCTGTCTTCAAAATAAATTTCTGAATTTAAGATGTTCAATTAGCTAGTGTGGGCAGTTATTTTTTTCCCTAGGTAAGGCATTATAGTTCACAAGTGAAATAAGAAAGTAAAAGGGCGGTGCCTGTGGCTCAGTGAGTAGGGCACCGGCCCCATATACCAGGGGTGGCAGGTTCAAACCTGGCCCCCGCCAAAAACTGAAATAAGAAAGTAATGAGTCATTTAAGAAATGAATCAACTTTTTTGATATTGGCCAAAGTTAGCTAAGATGTACAAAGCAACACCCCTTAAATAGTTAAAGAAAAACTCAAGGAATCAAGTTATTTTGAAAAGCTTTGATTTCACCTTCACTTTCTGAAAATCAGATGGGATATTTAATAATCAATCTTGGTCTTTCTTAAAAATAAATAAAAATCATCATGATTAACATGAATACAGCCTCAGAATTCTAAATTTACCTCCTAGTGAGAGTCAACCAGTTCGTCTCTGGCCAAATAAAATCATGTTGTCGTAAATGTCTCTTCTTGGGTTTTGAGAAGTACAGCACCCATCCCAAAGCTCAGGCCTCACAATAATGAAGCTACTTTTAATAGTCTTTCCATTACACATACATTTGTCTGCACTCCAGCTTGGTTTCTTTAATATTCATCATCCTCACATCTTTACCAGCCTCCCCACTCAGGTTTCTTTAGCTCAGACTGAACCTTCTTAGATTTCGTATTTCTTTTCCTTGTGTTACTCATATACTATTTTGTAGCCATTTTTTCTTTTTTAATTATAGGTTAGTTATAGGTAGTTATAGAAAGTTTTCTTTCAACTACTCTTGAAGGAAAGTCTTATGTCTTTTGCATTTCCCTTAATGCTCTACAATAATTTGCATAAAGTAAATGTTCCATAATATTTGCTGAAAGAAAGAAAGGAATTTGCATTTAATACTGTGCCCCAAGAGACTGGCCTTATTATTTAGCAATGATGCATATTTTTCACATCCAAAGAGGATGCCTCTAATCTGTATGTTCTTCTGCATAACTTATGCCATAGTGATGGACTCCCAGCTCCGCTGCAGGATTTCAGGACTAATGAAACCCAGCTACAAAACCCTGGTCAGGCTTAGTAGTGTAAAAAATAAATAGGCCAAAAGGCATAGCCCATATTCCACCTTTTCCTTATCAATTTCTGTTCAAAGGACCCAAATGAGAGAGCTATAGCAAAAGAATAGTGGCCTTTAGGTGAAAGGTCACTAATTTGGAGAGGGACATTGTATCCTACACCATTTTACAATAATCCAAATTATTCTAGTCAGTTAATTTTTTAAAGGAGGGAGAGATCATAAGAAAGCAAAGGAGAAAAACCCAACTACTCTGGGTCATTCAAGGAGCGTGTTTGGAATTACAGGCCCTTTTCCTGCAACAAAACACACTTAAGGGCGGACATCTACGGCTCAAAGGAGTAGGGCACCGGCCTCATGTGCTGGAGGTGGTGGGTTCAAACCCAGCCCCGGCCAAAAACTGCAAAAGAAAAAAAAAACCACTTAAATTTTCATTGAGGGTTAGGAGGAGGAACCAAACTATGTGTTTCTGACAGTCAGTATAAATATAGCTTTTCCAAATGTACACTAGATGGTCCAGGCCCCAATAAAGCACTAAATTTTAAAATTAGATACTAGAATAGAGCATCAAGGAAGACACATTCTATGCAAGCAGAAAAATATCTATCCTTTTTTTAAAATTTAACTGCTAATAAATCTGATGTTATTATTTTTTTCTTTTTAAATTGCCAAATGATCTCTGCAAGTGTTCTTTCTTCTCTGTCCCATTCATAGCGCTTAATGTTTACCAACCACTGCTTCATTCAGAACCACTGTTTCACATTCCCCATGGAGGAAGGGTCCCAAAGACGGTCTGACTTGATTAAAACCAGTCATCACATGTGTCTTCCCAGTGCAGGACACCTTGCAGAAATGGGCCTGGTGTGCTGAGAAAAGCCTATGTTTTGTAAATAACCTCCCTGAAGTCTGATCTGAAAGTGCTTTCTTCCTGATTTCATCAATAAGGTTACTATGTGACTTTAAAAAATTCCACTGCTCTAGGAAAACTTCTGTTTCCTTTTATGCCCAGATTTAGCAGGTTTTTCAAAGCCCTTCTTATTAAGAAAAGTTGTGGCTGGAAAAATGGATAAGTAGTTACAACTATTCCAGGAAGCTATAAATACTCTGGTTTAAGGCATTTAAAAAATTATCCTCTCCTTTATTGTCTCCCAGGGCCTACCTACAACCGGCGCTGCCCTCCCAAAGTGAAGTGGATGGTCCTAAATGATCATAGATGGGTTTTAAAAAATAAACACAAAATTAGTTTCACACCTACTTAGACAGCTTAGAATTTTAATGTGTGAAGTATGCCAGGACTCTGCCATGAAATAAAGCTTTGCATTCAAACTGATGCTAGCCAATCAGAAAACAGTACAGAGCACTGCCCATTTCATAATTAGGGAGCATTACTCCAAGTCCAAAATAAGTTTTACTTATTAATGAATAAAGTATGACTTGACCCCCTTTTGCCATTTATTCATAAGGACTTTGTTTTCAGAAAGTGTTAAAATAGCATGAAGGCCCTGATTTATGCTCACCAAATCCAGGAAATTCAAAGTTAATCCTCAGAACTATTCGTGTCTGATTTTGCAGCAAACATTCTATATAAAACTGGACTCTGTTCGAGGATAACGCAGACTAAAGAGACCATGGCTGCTTCTCCTGCAAGCTTGACTTTTTCAACTTCAACGCTTTGAGTTGTATTCTAACATACTTCCCACTGTATTTCTCTTTCTGCCACAGCCTTAGCTCATTCATGCTCTTGCTTGTCCTTGGTTACGCCCTGTCACATCTGGGGCACCTCATCAGACGGACAGGGAGACTGACCCAGAGTACTACTGGGATGCAAAGTCTCCAGTTGTTGGACATGGTAACAGTTAAAAATGTTCCTCTTTTTCTTCTCTTCCACCTCCCAATCTCTTCCTCTCTTCTCAATCCACTCCCTGGATACCAGATGTGGAAGAAAGGTTCTTGGTGAAAATAAAACAGCATCAAAAACAACCAGAATGTGAGTTAGGAGACCAAAATTCCTGTTGCCCTGCTTGGGAAAAGCCCTCTGGCCATCAAACTCCTACCTGAAAATGCCATTCCTATTCCCTCTCTTTTGGCAAGATATCCCTGCCCTTGATTTCAAGTGTCCCCAGGTGGGACATGAGTAGGGCAGACTCGGGTCTCTCGGGGCTTCTCCAGGTGTGAGACGCCATGTCTCTGAACCTTCTTCTGTCCCATTCTCTGCACTTCACATTTGCTGGATTTTACGAGTTCAAGTCCCAGATTTATCCCCGGCTAGCTGTGAGACCTTGAGCAAGTAACTTAATCTCTAAATTTCAGTTTCCTCATCTCTAAAACGTGGCTCATAATGGTATGCGGCATTTATCATAGAGTTACCATGAGGATTATAGAGGAGACATGTATAAAGGGCCCATCGCAGTGGCTGCCACTTAGTTAGTGCTCAGTAAGTATTAGCCAGAGCCACCTGCAGCTATTGTTTCTTGTGTAAATTCTCTGTCATCCCAAACATGGTCGCAACATCTTGAAATCAAGAATTCATGTTATGGTTACTTGTATCCCCCCACATGCTTATTGAAATGTCTTAAAAATAATAAGAATTCAACATTATGTTGCTGGTTACTTGGTTGTTACAGCTTTATGTCTGATTTTGAGTCCTTAACCATTCTGTACCTTTTTTTTTTTTTAATGCTACAACTTCTGCCAATTCAGCTCTTAAAACTGTATAGAAATAATAATCTATGGCTGCCTTCATTTGTTTAGTTGCTGTTAATAAGTCCCCAAGGCTGGGTAACTTATTAAGAGAAGAGGTTTACTTGCCTCATTGTTCTGTGGACTATACAAGAAGCATGAAGTGGGCGTCTGCTCAGCTTCTGGCAAGAGCCTCAAGCTGCTTCTTCTCAGTTTTGTACAGAGCTCACCTGGCAAGAGAGGGAGCAAGACAGAGAGGGGGAAGTGTCAGATGTTGTTCAGGGAGTTAATCTATTCATAAAGGACTTGCCCCCAAGACCCAAACACTTCCCATTAGGCCCCATCTCTAACACTGGGATCAAATTTCAACATGACGCCTGAGGGACAGACATCCAAGTTACAGCATTCCACCCCTGGACCCTCAAAACTCATGTCCTTCTCATATTCCAAAGTGCCATCATCCCTTCTCAATAATCCCCAGAAGTCTCCACTTGTTCTTGCATCAACTCCAAAGTCTCATCTGAGATGCAAGGCAAGTTCCTTCCAACTGTGAGCTTATAACATCCAAAATCAGTTATTTACTTCAAAGACATAACAGTTGTACTGGCATTGGGGAAATATTGCCACTAGGAGGTAGATCTTGACCAAAAGAAAGGGGTGCCAGGCTCCATGCAAGCCTAAAACTCAGCAGGGAACATATGGAATCATAAAGTTCCAAAGTAATCTTTGATTTCACGTCTCACATACGGGGCCTGCTGGCACAAGCGGTGGGCTCTCAGGGCCTGGGGAATCCCTGCCTCTATGTCTTGGCTGGGTGCAGCCAACTCATCTGCTCTCATGGGTTGGAATCTGGTGCCTATGGCTTTTCCAGGCTGAGAGGGCACACTGCTGTGGCTCTATAATTCTGGGGTCTGGATGGTGGCAGTCCTGCTCCCAGAACTCCACTAGGCCCTGCCTTCATGGGGACCCTCTGCATGGTAGCTCTGCCCCAGTAGGAGTCATCTGCCGTGGAATCCAGGCTTCCTGCTACATCCTCTAAAATCTAAATGGAAGCTGCTAAGCCTCCACCGCTCTTGCATTGTGCATGCCTGCAGACTTGACACCACGTGAAAGCCAACGAGGCTTATAGCTTGGGCTCTACAGAGCTGTGGCCCATGCAGCACCTCGGGCCACAGATCCTGTTCTGAAGACCGTTCTGTTCTCTGAGGCCTCTAGGTTTGTGTTGGAAGGAGTAGCCTGAAAATGTTTTTCCCTCATGTGAATCTCTCTGACAAATCGTTGCTTGGCAGCACCCTTTATTCCTCTCCTGAAAATTCTGTTTCCTTCCAGGACAAGAGAGAGGAGGTGTCAGACTCTTTTTAACAACCAACTTGGGCAGGAACTAATAGAGTGAGAACTCACACTAACCTCCTCCCACCCCAAGGAAAGGGATTAATGTACTAGTGAGCGATCTACCCCCAAGGCCAGATTACAGCCAATTACAGCCCTCCAACATCGGGGATCAAATTTCAGCATGAGTGGGGGGGACCTCCAAACAATAGCAGTGGCAATATTCTAAATTGCCTGCAATTCCATTTAGCAGAGTAGCCTAAAAACAAGTGGAACTGGGCCCTGCCCCACCCAGGCTGCACTCTTAAAAGAGTTTAGTTCAGAGAAACCCTCATGTTTCTCTAGTACAAGGAACATTCCAGTGGATATGAGTGGTTTGGGGGGTTCATTTTGAGGGAAGGAGGAAGGGATGGAAGCAAAACATAAAGGAAGAAATACGGGGAAAAGGAGGGAAAAATCAAAAAGGGAAAACAGGGAAAAGGCAGGTGGAAGGGAGGGTGATCTGGAAGCCAGAAAAGCAGCCTGCATGAAGGAGTCTGAGAAGCACAGCTGGCGCAGGACAGCCGACCTGGGCCCTTCCTTATTTATCTAGTTCAGGTTTCGCCATGACCGTGAGGACGTTTCCCCCTGCAGACGTGAGGAAATAGCCACACATAAACTATAGGTGTTGTGATACTGGTAAAGTAAAAGATACTTGGATGATACGATGTTTTCTTTAATGATTCTCTTGCATATTTTGTTAAAGTGAAAATTACCTTTCTGTTGTTTCAACATTTTCCATTGTCAGAATGAAGAGTGCTTTGATAGTACTTCCTATCAGATAAAGTTTAAATTTTCTAGGTTTGATCCCTTGTATTTCATTATAAAAATTATCAGAATTATAACTGAGACAGAACAGATTGGAGAGGCTACTCCCTGTGTTCTCCAGAATTGCTGGTCTTCTGATAAGAAAGCTCAGTGGACCTAATCCCCATCTCTGCATTTGGCTGACAGTGACAGGCAGCCGGATTCTCTCCCTCCAGTAACGATCTGAAAGGGATAGGGTGAAAAGAGGAACCCTCATGAAGAAGGAATGGCGAGTTACACAGAGAAAAAGGCTGCGACAGAGGGAAAAGTTATGTTCTAAGGCTATGAGAAGAAACTCCAGTACCAAGTCTCAACATGCAGCCTGCCCACATGACCTCAAAACATTAACAGTAGACACAGAAATAACTTACACTCGGAAGCTGAAATTGGGCCAGTAATAACTTTAGATCACTACTTGTTGTTACGGAACCTATGATGTGTTCTCAGACCAAAGGAACTGAATGAAATCATTATTTCTAGTCTGACCTTTTATTGCCAAAGCTTTCACAGTATTGAGGAGAATGTGTGTAAAACAGACATGGGATTTTGTAAGATTTTTTTCCTGTTCCACATATCAGAAATTTCTAAAAGCCCAAGTTCATTGGAGGGAAAAGACAGGGCTGCAATAACTTCGTGGCTGGCTGAGCTTCCAGAAGACCCAGCTTTATTCCACAAGGAACTTTCAGCAATCTCCACCAACATCTTTTAGGTTGCTGAATAGTTTGCCTTTTGGTTGACGAAAGAATACAGTCCTCTAAACCAAACCATGGTTCCACTGGGGAAACCAATCAGATATCAGGTTTAACACTCAAACTGTAACATGAATGCCCTTCTGTGAATTTGAGGTAAGGAGTGGTGTTGTTAAAAATTACCCAACCTTCCAGGGATCTGGGTATGTACAAATTGATTAACACACCAAAGCCCAATCCATCTACATTTAGGGAAAACAAGCTACTTTATATGTGCATAGGTAGCTTATCTCTGTGGCTACAGGGATTTCCAGTAAAGATTAACTCTGTTTTGTAGAGATATATTAACAAAGATCCATGAAAGATATAATTTTCAAAGTAAGAACTATCATGAGTGTTTTTTTTTTTTTTTTTGGTTTTAACTGCGAATGTAATCAACAAACCTAGTGGCAGCTGCTTCTCTGACAGGCACTCAGATTTACTGGAATGCCTCCGCTCCCACAAGGGAAGAAATCATTTCCTGTGAATTCCAAGTCCTGCAGGTTACTGAAATGTAGCCATTTCCTCCTCTCGCTGAGCACCCTCCCTGACTATCTTCTTCAAGGGCCACATTCCTCTGCCCTGTAGCTGTGGACATCCCTGGCCTGTTTCCAAGGAAGCACATAGCTGGAGACTCTTGTGCCTGGGTATTGGGCCAAGAACTTTTCACTCTTAGAAAACATATTGGCCTCTAGAATTTCAGTGCTATTTGAAAACAGATACTTCAGTTTTTAAGGAGGTCTCTTGTGAACCATGCAGTTATGTTATGATTTAAGTCATGCTGTATCACAAGATGGAAAAACAGAAATCTACAAGGGTTAGAAAGGTGGAATCTATGTAAACCTTCTCATATATATTTTTCTTGCATGACTGTGGAACTCTTTGACATTCTGAAACCAGGACTACTGGAGACACCATGGGGTCGTGGAGTCAGATGTCTTCAGTTTAAGTCACAACCTGACCACTTCTAGTTGTGTGGAACTCGGGTAAGTTTCTTGACTTCTCTGAGTCTCAGTTTCCTCCTTTGTATAATGAAGATTAAAAAAAAAATGAAAACCCTACTTCCAGGGTAATTATGATAATTAAATGATATAATGCTTATAAGAGGCTTAGCATAGGGAAAGTAGTCAATAAATAGCTCCCTGCAGGAAGGACAAGGTGGTTAACAGATTTGATATCAAAAGAGAGTCATTATGGGAACTAAAATTCATGTTTGTCACTTGTTCAGTGACCTGTTAAATTAAACCATCTTTCTGCCAAGTGTCTCTTTTTCTCTAAAGATTTTTAAAGATGTTAATGTTCATATCCTGTTACAGCCAGTTGGCTAAAGAATGTAACTTTTTCCCTAGGACAGGAGTATTCTTATTTATGTTGTTATTTCCTACCCTAGATGAGATAAAGTCCTCTGAGCTAGCATACATGTGAAAGTTCATGTTCATTAAGGAGGAAAGATGTTTATCTGCCACCATCCTGGCCCCAGTTGCTCCCTGAGTCCCCCTTCGCCGATCCCGCCCTCACAGGCCCCTGCTGTCCAGCTCCCCACAGGATTCTGTCCTGATGCTTTCCAGGCCCTAGTCCTCCAGAGTTCAGATCGACATCATCATAGTTCATTTCTTATTGGTTCCACCCTCCTTGTTTCCTCCAAACTGAGTAGAATGTATGTCCTGTAAGAAGCAATCTTATATTTAATTATATCATATCATATTCTATTATTCCTTTTAATCATGTATCAGTTGTATCTCCAGCTAAATATTAAGTTCTTTGCATGCAAAGACCATTTTCTGCATTCTTCCCCCATAATGTTCAACCTCTCAGTTAGCTCACAATAGACAATAAAGGCTTAGTTTTATTGAATTGATAATTGGTATGGTTTTATCACAGTTGCTATTTACCTTTACATCAACCACTTAAACAGAGGGTCCACAAACAGAGATTGAGCCATGGCAACATTTTGTCTGTACCTGTCTCCCTCAGCTTTACCTTTGACCTTCAGCCACTAACACTACCAACTTAGCATCACCAACAATGCGATTCAAGTGCGTCTCCAGTTCCCCACAAGTGAAGCGCTGCTTTCTTCAGCTCATTCCTCATGAGAAAGATACACAACAACCAGACTCTTAAACATGTAATTTTCATGGTAGGAAATGGAGTTAAAGCAGAACATGTGATTCAGGGCCCACGTAGATGCCTGAGAGGTCAATTTCAAATAATATAATGATCTGTAGAATTAGTAGAAGCAAGAAGCATGACTAGGCCGACCCAGGATACAAGCAAGCATGATGTGGGCTGAATGTGTATGATGTGTGCAGGTGCATTCCAACTAAAGGGAGTGAAACTGCTTGTAACCCATGCAGTGAAGAGCATGAGAATAATAAAAAAAAATAATAAGATAAAAGAAAATTACATACAATTATTGAAATATAATGGCAGTTAACACTTTGTATGAAAGCTTCTAGTTTTATTTCCAGGTAAACAAATGCACTTCTCTTTTTTAAAATTAGGATCAAAACATACGTAATGCCTTTAGGAAATGAAAGATTTATTTTAATTAATAATCAAACATGTAAATGGCATCTCCGTTTGTATGGTTTCTCAGGCCATGCTTTCGGAGCCATCTTTCTTTTGTCTATACTACATGTTCAGTCTAATGGCATCTCAACAACTCTCTCCATTGTCATTTCCTACCTAGATGAGATAAAGTCCTCTGAGCTAGCATCCCCATGCTCCTGTACCTCTGCCTCCCACAGACTCTTCTTAGAGCAGCCTTGCTATGTCATCCATCTGTTCAAAATGCTAGTGGCTTCTCATCTTATTCAGAATAATGCCACAGTGTTTTTCCAATGACCTGCAAGGTGCCAAGTGATCTTGCCTCTGGGTGTCTGTGCATTCTTATTTCATACTCCTCCTCCCCTCACAAATTGTCCTTCTTAGTCCTTAAACACTTCCAGCATGCCCTCTGCTCAGGGACTTTGCATTTATTGCTCTCCCTTTCTGGAATGTTTCTGGAATGCCCTGCTGCTCCACGTTCAGAGATTGCTTCCTCAGTTTCTTTAAGTCTCTGCTTACATGTCATGCTACCAGAGAGGCATGTCTTAAAAAGTATAAAACTAACTTCACCTGCCACTCCCTTAATCCATTACTGATTTCATAGCAGTGATCACCACTTCATATATTTTATGTTTATTTTTTATGTTCTTACAGTTTTTTCTTTCCCCTGAAATTAAACTCATTGACAGCAAAGATATATTTGCTCCCTACTGTATCCCCAGCTCTCAGAACGGTGCCTAAAACAGTCACAGGTACCCAAGAAATGCATTTAATGACTACATGAATGAAGACATGTATGTGTATTTTTTCCTTTTAAATGTTCATTGTAGAAATTTTAAAATATATACAAATTAAAAGATATTGTTTAATGCATTCTCAAGTATTCTTGAGTGAATTTAAATAGTGTTAATATTTAATCAATCTTGTTTTATTCGTCCTACCCTACTTCCTTTCATTCACCTCCTACTAAACAGTTTTAAAGCAAACCCCAGGTGTCATGCCATCTGTAAATTATATCTGTATTTTTATTTTTCCCCCTAAATTTATGCAATTCATCCTCTTAAGGAGTAGTGTTTAAGTTGCCTATTTTCCCACCCCTACTTACACTAGTAAATATGATCATATAAAAGTAATCATTGCCAATTTCATTGGTAAAAATTTATCTCAGTTCGTTTATTTTTGAATAAAAAAATAACAAACAAAAAAAAGTTCTTGAAGTCCAAGAGAATAATATCCTCTTCTTTACTTCTGTGACCTCTCATAATTCTAAGAAAATAATAGATAAAAGTTTATAAAATTATAAGTTCTTTCTCTTTTTTAAAAGTTTGTCTTAGATACATATTAATTTGTGCTTTAATCTCAATGATCTCAGCACAACACTACTAAAAGGAACATAAGAAACAACGTGATTTTTAAAAATACTTTTCTGATTTTTACTGGATGAGAAGAAGGCCTGAAGTGAATAGAGAAATTGTTAAGAATAGAGAAATTGTTGAGAAAAAAGTAAGTTGCATGTTCTCAGCCAGTATTTTTCAACTGGTCAGCTCAATAGATAACTTTAGGAAAAAACAAAACAAAACAAAACCTTTCTGGGGGCTTTGCGTAATCTTTGAACTCATCTTCCAACATTGGAAGGAGAGAATCAGTTCATGGTGCCCCGGGACCTCTCCTCTGCTCTGCGGCTGAAGACAGATGGGCCGGGGCAGAGCCGGGGCTCCTGGGTGCTGGGAGCTTCAGGTCGGTGGTTCTGGCAGTTCCATAGAACCGCCCTGCCCCCTCCCTGGAGAAAGTCTTCTGTTCTCCGAAGCGTTAGCACATTAAGCGTCCAGCCACACGGAATAGGATGGGGAGGGGGTTAGAAAAGAAAACCTGAAGACTAATGGGGATATTTAAAAGCAGAAAAGAAAATCTAGCGCTCAGCACAGCATTCTTTAACCTAGTCTAGCTATAAATTTTCCCTCTTGTTGATTTTCTGCCTTGGAAAGGACCCATTAATGAAAGAGAAAAAAAAAAAAAAAAAAAGAGCACAGGCTGGAAGCTCAACCGTGACTTTTTGCCTGGTAAACCTGGTACCATTCAATTCTGTGATATGTGAAAGGAAAATCTGAAAACCTCACTTTTTCACTTGACCAAAAAGCTGGAACGACCTATTTAAAAGACAAAAAAATAAATGTAGAACGTGGGCGGAGGTTGCAGCCGTGCGCCCTGCCTTTCCAGCAGCCCAGCTCGAAGCCTCTCGGTCTGTCGGCACGTTTACCGCCATTCCTTCCCTGCCAAGAACCTGACGGCTGACTTTCCAGTTATGTTAGGAGCGGGACAAATCACCGTTGTAATGTGCTTGAGATCCATCCAACTGGATTTTCTGGGTGGGAAATTTATTCTTTCTCTTGCTTGAGGGGTCTGACAACAGCCCGGCAATGTGTACTTCCACGTGGCTGGATGTTCCCTGGACCAGAGAGCGACCCCCTTATCAGTCCGTGCATGGGTTAAAGGGAAGAGAAAGATGGAAATAGAGCTCTGCAAAGAGCGAGGGCCTCCCCACGCTGGCCCTTTCCGCGAGGGCTCCTGGTGTTTCTAAGCTGCTTCTGCAGGTATCTGCGCCTCCTGCCTTCCACAGCTGTGAGGGGCAGCCCCAAGCAGAAGTGGCTTTCCTTGCGTGTTCCAGGGGCCTCACAACCTTCTAGCTGTAGCTGCCATTCAGAGTTCAGAGACCAGCCTCTGGGGGCACCAGTCCCGAGTTTCGTAGGAGCATAAAAACGAACAGCATCATAAGTGATAGACTCCTTTTCTCGGCAACTTAGGTAGGTAGGAGGGATACTGCTCTACCGATACCCCTTAGCTAAGGATGAGCACTCGCAATCCCAGAGGAATCCTTTCCCGGCAGGAGCAAGACATTCCAGCCGCGCACCATGCCTTGTACCTACATGTATGTAGACACAGCCTGGAAGGAAAGAGAAGAGAGGAAAGGAAGAGGGAGGAGGGGAAAGGCAAGGAGGAGACGGGAAGAGAGGGGAGAAAAGACAGGGGAAAGGCAAGGAGTTTCCCTTCATCATATTAGTGTCTTGGTATGCCAGGAACCAAGAAAGCTAGTTTCGTGGAAAATAGGGAATTCTCATCTAATTCTTTTGATAGAGATAAAAGGATTTCAGGGTACCCCAACGTATGTGTAAGTTGTGCTCCTAGAAATCTTTTCTCCTTGTTTAATTTACATATTGTATTTCGACTCTATTGGAAAATTCTCTACCATGTTGGAAATTGATTTTAAAAGTGAAAGCTCCTGGCTCGGCACCTGTGGCTCAACGGGCTAAGGCGCCGGCCACGTACACCTGAGCTGGCGGGT
The DNA here is from genome assembly GCA_963573935.1 of Arctocebus calabarensis. Classification (NCBI taxonomy): domain Eukaryota; kingdom Metazoa; phylum Chordata; class Mammalia; order Primates; family Lorisidae; genus Arctocebus; species Arctocebus calabarensis. The sequence continues at coordinate 155 of CAUYON010207129.1, read as the reverse complement.
TCGAATCCAGCCCGGGCCCACCAAACAACAATGACGGCTGCAACCAAAAAATGGCCGGGCATTGTGGCGGGCGCCTGTAGTCCCAGCTACTTGGCAGGCGGAGGCAAGAGGCTGGCTTGAGCCCAGGAATTAGAGTTGCTGTGAGCTGTGATGCC
>CAUYON010207124.1:0-15073 GCA_963573935.1 Arctocebus calabarensis | reverse complement strand
TCTCCCAGTATTTAGGACATTTAGTATTAACCGAAGATTGTAATGCATGAGACAAAAAGATTGAATAACGGTGCAAGTCAGACTGAGGAATGAGATATAGCAATTCAGTGTGTGTGTGAGTGAGTGTGTGTGTGTGTGTGTATGTGCACAAAGTTGTTCTAAGCCTTGAACTGTCTGTTGAATTTCAATGCACTTAGTTCTATGTCTCCAAGATCCATGAGCTCCAGCAAAAGTAAAGACTCAGAAGAATTTAGTCTGGAGACACCGGGGAAATAAAACTGGTACAGCATGAATAAGTTGAGGAGAGGTCATCCTAGAATCCTGGAAAGATGCTTAATTTAATTGAATCTTTAAAAAGTACAGCAGCATGATGAATAACAGGCCTATATCCTAAAATAGGGTCATAATGAGAGGCCTCGTAATTCCAAGAGATGTCAAGAATAACTGCTTCATAGATACAGAGATGCTTTTGCTTAACGAACACATAAATATGAGGTAGACAAAGAAACATATATTTTTCTCCACATGACTAGGCCAAAAATGTAAAAGAATATCTCCTCGTATCTGGAATGGCTGAGGAGCTAAGCAGTTCCTGATTCCACTAATGGTTACTGGATATCTGCTTGTTAATATGTTATCATTTCAAACACAGAATTTTCTTGACTCTTAATGAAAGTGAAAAATAAAGGCTAAATGCATTATGTGATCGTTTGAAAAGAACATGGAATGAATTAGGTTGCAATTTCAGATACTAAAAAAGCGGTACATGGATATCGAACAGCTCCACCTTGATGTTAAAATCTGCTACCCTTTGAAAATTTTAGAGATTTTTATTTGCTATAGGTGATATTTTGAGCTACAATGCAATTTGATATATCCTATAATAGCTTGTAAGCTGTGTGGTGCTTGTATGTATGATAAAAACGTGTACAAGTACAGAAGTTAAGCAAAATGAGTATTATTATCTCTAACAGTTATGACTATTAAAACAAAATTGAAAAAGAGAGGACTACTGATTCATTCTGCTTCCCAATGTCCTTTAGCTAACATGATGTGTTCATTTGAAAATGTGGCCAACTCAATTCCCGTCCTCCTAGACAGTGATTTACACGGTGGATAGGGTGCGGCCAGGGGTGCCTGCCTCCTCAGGGGATGTCCTGCAATGATGACGGAGGGGATATCCAGCAATGCGGGTCTGCAGCCCTTTTTAGGGATGCATTCGCAAACTTAATTGTCTGGCCTCATATGTGTATGAACAATGGCTGTTCGGAAAGTATCCAGCCACTGTTAAACTATTTTTCCCATCTCATGGCTTGATGCTTTCCAAACAGCCCTCACATCTATGATTGATAGTCTATTGGAATTTTATTCTGCTTATCCACTGGTGGACAGAAGAAATTTTAAGAATTAACATTTTATTTAACAAGATAAAAGCATAGTTAATATACCCTTGCTTATTCCAAAATTAATGTAGGTACTAAAATACACGGTGGTAAAAAAGAGAATTCTGACTAACCACTCAGCTGATAAAGAGGGTTGATTTGATTTCTTCAGCAATATTAACTTCTCATATGAGAAAGGCACACTGAATGTAACTAGGGTTTTATATTTTAAAACCTTTAACAGAAGTAATTTTATTCTATGCTCGGAATTATTTTCCTGACTCTAATAGTAATTCTAACGTTACTATACAAAAACCCGTTCATTGTATTTTCAACCAATGTGTGCAATTCCTACTCCCAATCAGTCTGCATTCAACCTTTATAAATTGTATTTTTGTGCTAAAGTTGAAACAATTTCCTCTTCCAATTCTATTACTAATAATCTAAATGTGAGGAAGTAGATATTAAAAAGTATATGATCATTTCAGTTTAAATTGGTGTCTGGTTTGTTTCTTGTTTTTCATTTCCTTTTTATCTACCTGTACAGATTGTAATAACAGTGTCCTAAAAGAATTGTAAAAATAATATGACTTGCATTTTTATATTGCAAATATTTCATTTTGAATGTATTGGCCTAATGAATTTTATAGTTACATGCCAGTATGTACAGAGTTTTTTGTTTTGAAAATGCAATGTATTTGCACATATCAGGAAACATGCATTTCTAATTCTTTGTTCAGCAAAGAGTATTTAAAATGATGTTCTAAGCCCAAGGTGAAGGATCACTGGGTTTCCTTTTGTGAGTCACCAGAACAATGTCCATGGCACGCTCTATTTACACTAAAAATGTTTTCCACCTGTAGTTTTCAAAAAGACTCATGTGGTTACTTCTCAACTGGCCCCCTCTAATTGGCACATGGGATCTGTGATTGATAGCTTACTAATGGCGCACAGAAAGGGCTTGGCTGGAAATAATGCATTTTCCTGTCAGTGGTACATGGTGCGGCCAAATGAATTGTTTCGGTCTTTGTAAAAGACTGTTAGATTTCTTCTCCTTTTTTCCCTTACTTCTTTATCATCCACAAACTTTCTAATTTATACTCTTCTTTTGCTTTTATTTTGCCAGTTAGAAAGTGCAAATACTCTCACTGCATGAATGCATCAAAGAAACGTTTCATTCTCCATATGCCCTTGATTCTCATTTAATGAGATTCCATGTACAAAGTCAAGAATTTGCCTGGAATAGTTAAATTTCAGCCCCAGTCACAAGGTATGACCTAGTGTCTACAGGTGAACTTTAGTCAGATGTCAGCACGATGTCCCATGGCATTGAAACCATGTGTTTGTAAGAGTACCAGTGATAAGATTCAGCTCTCAAGCCATACTCTCAGCTTCAAGAAAATCTGATTTATTTCAAAGAGTAGGGGGAGAGCCAGGGGACTTTCATTAAATGTCTATCTGATCTAGAATGACTGGGGAGAGCCCACAGTTCACTTTGAATAGTCTCTTAAATTTAGAATTATGTTGTGATTTACCGAGCAGTATATTGGATGGGTCATTCTGAAGTATAGGATGATAATGGATTTGGAGTACTTTCTCACTGAGTAGATGCAAGAGAAGATAATATGGAAATACTAGAATACAGACCTACTTTGATTTCCAGATTTTAAAATTCCAGTTGTTAGAGTTCCGGTGTTTTTAAACTCAGACGACATCACTATTTATATTAAGTGTGTTCTTGAAATCTGTGTAATGCATATCAAAGTTTTCAATAAGTCTCGATTAAATTTGTCATAATTTAAATCATTTTTTTTCTCATCTAATATTTGCAATCATTCAAATATTCAGATTACTTGCAAGCATGCATTTGATGCAAGGCATTTGGCGCCCCGGCCTGCTCAGCGGAGCTGGCAGAACTGCCACCTCCACCTCAGCCGTGTTGGTGCGGTGGCAGCCGGATGAAGAACCAGCGGGCTGGATGACAGGCAAGGGGGGGGGCTCCGACCCCCCACCGGAGGCTCCGGTAGCCAAAAAGGCCGGACAACTGCCAAGGAGACACCTGCGCCTTGGTGTCTCCTTCACTTTACACTTAGGAATAAATACGGAACCCCCATTTCCTCTGCCTAGGTCAATTTCATGTGAATTTCCTAGGCCTCAATTCCATAAATGGACTCTGTCCATTCATTAATACATTCATTCCCCTTGCCCCGGCGCTAGGGACTGTGTTCATTCATTGATACATTCATTCACCTTGCCCTGGGGGAAGGGACTGTGTTCATTCATTGATACATTCATTCACCTTTCCCTGGCATAAGGGACTGTGTTCATTCATTTCCTGGCCAAGGAACCCATACACCTATATATACCCGCAACTAAGACCCTAAACACAGAGACAGGGAAAGACTGGGAGAGAAACGGAGAGAGCTTTTCTCTCCCCATTTGAATTCTCTCTCTCTCTACCAGGAGCTTTAGTGTTTTTTTGTATTCTTTTCTGTAAATAAATTCTGTCTTACCACTGATCTGTGGTTCGCAGATTTATTCTTCAAATCACGGAGACCAGGACCCTGAAATTCCGGTATCACATTCATTCCAGGCAAGGAACTGTAAGTAGGACAGGTAAGGGATGACAAAGAGTAGCCTCTGTACCACAGGAAGCTTCAGATTCAGGTTCCAGTATTGTTTGACTGAGATGCAACGTTCACTACAGAGTTCATTATAAAAATTCTGCTTTGAAAAATTAACAGGAAGACATGCAAACAAGAGTTTAAAATGTTAACATTTTCATTAAACCTTAAAAAAAAGAAGGCTATCTGTAGTTATTACAGAAAGAAGTCCTTTGAGAAGGTAAAATACATCTTCAAGCAATATGTAGTTGAACTGTGTCTTCATAGATGAAAGGAAAGCCCCATGAAGAATATTGTATATTCTTTCATTTACAATGCAGTGGATGTCTAATTTTTAGTAGACTAACTTAATTACAATCAATTTTCCTTCCTAGGAAAGATTATATAAATCCACAGATTATATAAAGGGCTTGTCAAACACATACATCTCTCATAAAATCGACTGTGCCAATGACGTTAATTTTAAAACCATCAACGATTTTGCTCTGAAACATGAAATATAGTGTGAGTAGTTGCAATCATTGATTCAAAGTGAGCTAGAATTGCAGGGAAGCTGTTTTGTGCTCATAAGGGACAATATGATTTAAATTCCATGCAAATAGAAAGATAAATCTAAGGCATTACTCTACAGCAAAACTAATTACTATTCTTCTGGGGGCTTACGATGCCCACATTTCCATATTTTGTTTATTTAGCTAGCAATACAAATATCTCTAGCTGCTGAAAATTGTAATTAAAATGATGGGACATCTTAGGACTAAATCATAAACCAAGGAAAAAACTGGGGTAGATATATGCGTCATTTGAAAACATATTGCTGACTTGCTCCATAGAATCTCTCCTCCTTGTCACTCTGCCCTCCCTGCCTTATATGACCAAGCAAGTACTATAGTCACATATTCCTGTGCATTGTAAGTAAAAACATATGAAGTAGGGCGGTGCCTGTGGCTCAAAGGAGTAGGGTGCCGGCCCCACATACCAGAGGTGGCAGGTTCGAACCCGGCCCCAGCCGAAAACTGCAAAAAATAAATAGATAAATAAAATACAAAATATCAGCATAAGCTTTGTATGTTTATTTTTAATGGATGTGCTGATAAAACAGCCATAATAAACACTTGGATTACAAATCCTATATTTGTCAAATACTATTCTAAGTACACACCACACCACACAAAACGTTAAAAATATCTTAGAAACAGGCTCGGCGCCTGTGGCTCAGCGGGCTAAGGCGCCAGCCATGTACACCTGAGCTGGCGGGTTCGAATCCAGCCTGGGCCCGCCAAACAACAATGGCGGCTGCAACCCAAACAAAAATGGCCGGGCGTTGTGGCGGGCACCTGCAGTCCCAGCTACTTGGGAGGCAGAGGCAGGAGACTCGCTTGAGCCCAGGAATTGGAGGTTGCTGTGAGCTGTGATGCCACAGCACTCTCCTCCAGGGTGACAGCTTGAGGCTCTGTCTCAAAAAAAAAAAAAAATCTTAGAAACAAATACAAAGAGGATTAATGATTTTTCAAAAATGAGGCCATACATATTTTAATGAATATTGAATCTTCATAGTCATAACTAGTTCTCATGATTATGAGTGAAGTACAGTTGACCCTTAACAAGCAGGAGTTAAGTGGCTGACCTGTCTGCAATCAAAGAGACACTTGGAACTTCTGATGCTCCCCAAACCTAACTAATAGTCTACTGTGGACTGGAGACCTTAATGATAAATAAGTAGTCGATTAATACAAACTTTGTAAGTTTTATATATACACACACACACACACATATATACAGTATATTGTTTCTTATAATAAACTAGAAACAACTAGGAAAACTTATTTAGAAAATCATAAAGAAGAGATTATATATTTACTATTCATTTAGTGGATCATTGTAAAGATCTTTATTTTCATCATCTTCATGTTGAGTGGCTGAGAAGGAAAATTGAAAGTTGGTCTTGCTGTCTCGGGAGTGGCAGAGGCAGAAGGGGAGGAGGTTAGAGGGGAGGCAGAGGGAGGTTCACTCAGCATAACACGCATTGGAAAAAATATCTCTGTGTTCATGAACCTGTGTCCTTCAAATCCATGTTGCCCACGGGTCACCTGCACATGAGCAGTTTACTTTTGTTATATTTTGCCAAACTTAAAATTAATTCTATTGCTTTGATGATGTTATAAAACTCTAATTAAGTAATAACATATCTGACCCCAAGTCCCTTCAATGACTATTTTTCCCTGAAAAATATCATTTCTCTGAAGAGTGAAAAATACATTAATTGTTGATGGCATTAGCTCCATCAGTTACAATTCAAAACAGGATTTGTTGTTCATCTTGGTTGTTGTAGAAACCACGCTAAATTCTGAGACTGTAACAGAAAACAAAACAAAGTCCCACCCTTAGTAGAGTTCTAACGGAGGAGGAAAAAATCAAACACAATTCGGTAATCTTACAGTTCCTAGAAGGTAAGGAAAAGAAGTAAGGAGGAAAGCAAAGCAATGTATGAGTAATGGGGGCAGATGAATAATATCATCATTATTAATAATATTTTAAAGAGGGCAACTGGTTTTGGTCTCACTAGTCTGGTGTTATTTGAACAAAAACTAGAGAAAGATAAATGAGTAAACCATTTGGAGCTTTGAGGCAGAAGTCTCCACATAGATGATCCACCTTTATATTTAGTAGATTTGCTGAACTTTCATGATTCACATGCTTTTGTTTGTTTTCAGATAAAACATATACATTTTAGAGTGTAAAACTCATATTCTCTTAAATATTAAATCTTTTTCAATACTTGCAGGGTAAAAAAATTTTCCTTTTAAAATTGAGATCTGTTATAAACTTGCATCTTTCAAAAATGTGCCTCAGATGCCAGCAAAAACAATTCATTAGAAGATTTAAAAATGAAATTTTTCTTGGCTGTTTTTGAGACATCTGTGGTTTGTATAATATTGATAAGTGAGAAAAAAGCTGAATAAATATGTGCTTTTCTGACAGAAAAACACACACATTGTTTATTGCTGTCAAAGGGATTTTTTTTTTTTTTTTTAAGACAGACAGAATCTTACTTTGTCACTCTCAATAGAGTACTGTGGCATCTCACTCGCAGCGATCTCAAACTCTTGGGCTTAAGTGATTCTCTAGCTTCAGCCTCCCAAGTCGCTGGGACTACAGGCACCTGCCAGGATGCCCAGCTATTTTGTTGTTGTTTAGCAGGCCCGACCGGGTTCGAATACAACAGCCTGGGTACATGAACCACTCAGCTTCAGGCGCCGAGTCTGAAGGGATAGATACATGTATATTTTTGCAGTTTGGGGCTTGAGCTTGGTTTGAACCCCCTACCTTCGGCATATGGGGTCAGCACCCTACTCCTTTTAGCCACAGGCACGGCCCTGAAGGGATATTTTAATAAGAATTTTTTCAGAAGTGTCGTATTTGTAAAAATGGCAGAATATTTCACCGGGATAGAGATAATGTATGGGGTGAGGATATCATTATTTAATAGGCACGAACCCTGTGAGTTAATAATTATCAAATGTCAAATAAGTCATAGGCAATTTCACTGGAAAAGCACAGCAACAATGATCAGGAAGTCAGATCCCTTCTAGCAGTTCAGATAATTATCTGCCAAAAGTACTGATTTTAAAAGTAGTGTTTTGATTAAAAACACAGACACCACTTTTAGTTTTGCTTGTTACATATTTAAAAAGGAAAGTGTTTTGGATGTTATCTACTTTGTCAATATTATCCACTAAAAATTTTAATAATTCTGTTCTAACTCTAGTTCAAAATCATAGTTTCAATGCAGCACATTTTTAAAAGTACACTTCCAAATGCTTTGCTAAATGTTGTAATTGAGAAGTCTTCATAATGGTACAGTGAAGATGGACTAAGGTGTTAGTGTATTTTTGAGGAAATATCAATAACAAAAAATATGTTTATTTGTTAACAGGACTTTAATTATATGTAAATCTTGCATATATTACATAACATAAAACTATATGAATATACTTTTTGTAATTTTTTAAATCAATTTTATAACTTTTCAAAATGGAATATGACCCTTAACACCCATTTTTCTCATTTAGAATGGGAAGAGAGTTCTTTTTCTTGAGGGATATTGAACTTCTTTATCACCTCTTAGAGCTGTGGAGCTGAAGCCCATGTAATTGCTATCAGACAAAGGAAGAGCCTCTTGAAATTGTACAGTTCATGAATTTTCTTTGCATTGTTATCAACACAGGTAGAGGAGGTTATTAAATTTAGTGCTGCCTGCTGTCCCCTGATTGATACCATGTGCCAGATTTTAAATTCTTTCCCATTCATGCTTGTAATATATGCACTTACCAGTCACTGGCTTGTGGAAATTTAGGTTTTACATTTCTCTGACTTATTTTATTACCTCTCAAAGGCTTTGCTTTCACTTTCTTTTTTTAAATTTTGCAAATAAAAAAGAACATTTGTCCTCACTAGGAAATATTAATCACTAGTATTTCCTATAAAGCTGTTATAAAAAAATATTTTCATTCAAATACTTTTATAAATGTGTTTCTTAAGTAATAAAAGGTTTTGAAGTTGTTATAATTATTTTATTGACAAAAATAAGCTTTAATTATTTTCTTAATAAAGAATTCCTATAGACTTTCTATAGGAATCAAAAAGAGTCATGTTTTCAAAGTAGCTTCTAATATTGGAGTTGTTTAGATTCACATGTATCAACTTCAGAATCTAATATATATTTAAACAATTTATAGTCTATGTTCTAGAAATAATACATCCCACAGTTTAGAAGAAATGGAAAATATAAAATGAAATTTGCCAAATATATTCTGAACAGATTTAGTACCAGTATATTCCCTTATAAATAGGTTGCCATATATAGAGTAATTCTCCAGAAATACACATTAAATAAAAAAAAAGTGCTCCAAATATTGTAACAAAATAAAACATGTTCAACATTCTGTCTTCGATGTACTAGTTGCCCTCATATTAACACATGCAGATTCCCTATCTCAGTTTCCCAACTTCAGACACATACAGAGAAATAAAATACGATTCTGTTCCCAGGAGATTGGTTGGGGTCTAATTTCATGATTTTAGAAAACATGTTCTGCTAGGGTATAATTCAAAACTCATAATTTCGCACCGTTATACAAAAGCAGCTTTCCTCATTTTCAAACATAATAGTTCCAGTTTGAATATTTTTGGAAGACACGTGAGATACATCAACACGAGTTATGAACAGACAACAGACGCCTTATATGTTAAAAAAAAAAAAATTGAAAACACCTTTCTAGAAAGAGCTTTCAAGCTTTCCAAAGATCTGAATATTTGGGAAATCACAGGACTCATTTTGCATGTATGGCAACAGTGTACAGAGTTTATTAGATGTCCATTTCAGAGTTTAATCCTTCCACATTACTGCCTGAGAAGGATATAAACCCATTTTTTCTAGTCTTTGCTAGAACCTCACCGAGCTATTAAAAAGGCGTTCTCGACCTATTTCTTTCTTTCTTTTTTTTTTTTTTGTAGAGACAGTCTCATTTTGTCACCCTCTGTAGAGCACTGTGGCATCACAGCTCACAGCAGCCTCCAACTCCTGTGCTTAGGCGATTCTCTTGCCTCAGCCTCCTGTGTAGCTGAGACTACAGGTGCCCACCACAAACGCCCGAGTATTTTTTGTTGCAGTTTGGCCTGGGCCAGGTTTGAACCCGCCACCCTCGGTACATGGGGCCGGTGCCCTACCCACTGAGCCACAGGCGCTGCCCCCCTGCCTATTTCTTATTTCCTTTCTTAGCTCTTCAGTGTAACCTTTGTTACACAAAAGATACACCTTGACTTCACAGATCTTTCTAATTAACTCTATTAATTATTAAAAAATACTCTGAGATTCATTTTAAAGGTTGGATGTGCATCTACTGACATTTTCTCTCTGTGTCGCTGCCTCCTCCCCTTTTCTGAATGGTATGCATACAAAACACGTGAAAGGATACACCTCAGACAGTTGGCAATAGGTATCATGACATAAAGGTAATAGTTTTCTAAGCCAGCCACAACGCTCTACCTCTAACCAGGGGCTTAAAACAACAGAAATGCATTTTACCAACCTTCTGGAAGCCAGATGTTAAAAATCAAGGCATTGATGGGCCCACACTCCCTCCCAATCTCTAGGAGAGGACCCTTTCTTGCTTCTTGTAGCTTACGGTGGTTCCTGGCATTGATCATTGGTTTTCAGCCTGATAACTGTGATCTCTGCCTCTGTCTTCCTGTGGACGCACTTGCCTCTGTCCACCTGTGTCCTCTCCCCTCCAACAACACCGCCTGTCATTGGGCATAGAACCTACCTTATCCAGGATGATTTTACCTAGAGAGCCTTACCTAATTTACTCCTGTAAGAACTCTATTTCCTAATAATGCCACATTCTAAGATTTCAGAGTAAGGAATATGAACATCGGACATTTTGGAAAAAGGATATCTACTCAAACTTGGGTATTAAAGGGCATAAAATATAAAATTATTGAATAATGGCTATTAAGTTAACAAAATTCAGATGGAAATTGACATTAGAAATTGCTATTAATACAGGATGGCACTCTGAAAGGTTGAGCCACCTTTTTGGATGTTATTTTTCTTTTTCTTAGGACACCAGGCCCAGCCTATCATGGATATTGAACATATTAGTTTTTTAAATGATTTGCTTACAAAAATTCCATAGATGTTCAAGTCTCTGAGGTCTGAGATGATATTTGACTTGTTCACCACTTTATTTGCAGCAACAAAGACAATATCTCATGTGTATAATATATTAGTAATGAACACCTCAGGGAAATAAATGCCTATTAAAAGCCACTCTGCCTAATTTTTTCTGAAATCTGTGATTCATTTTTGAATTTCAAAATGGACAATATATTGTGTTTTAAGTCAAATGTGCTTATGAAAGAGTAAAAAAAGGATTTGAAAGTTTGTAAGGTAAGAAAAAGATACATCAAGCTAATTTATCACTCAAGAATTATACATTTACTTTAGCCTAAGTGTAAAGTGTTTTATAAAGTCTATGCTAGTGTGCAGTAATGCCCTAGGTCATCACAGTTACTCGTTACTCACTCACTGAGTCACCCAGAGGACCTTCCTGACTTGCAAGCTCCACTGACATTGAGTGCCCTATACAGGTGTTCTTTTTTACTTTTTCTTTTACATTGTACTTTTATTATGATTAGACACATGAAAACATTGTGTTATAATTCCCTAAGGTATTCAGTATGGCATCATGTTTGTAGGGCTAGTAGCTCATAAATCATAGCTTGACCATGGCCTAGGTACTACACTTGATCTTAGCCAAAAGGCCAAGAAGCGATGACCATGGCCTAGGTGTGTAGAAGGCCACACCACACTCGTTTGTCACACGCATGAGAGTCGACAATGATGAAATTGCTCAACGGTGCATTTCTCAGAATGCAACGCCCTCATTAAAGATCCATAACTATAGATTGACTTGTAAAGTTCTTCCCATACACTTCTTTTAGACAAACAAAAAAAATGTAATATACAAAAAGGACTTTAAGTTATTTCTGCTAAAAGTTACTTAATCAATAGGAGAAAGGGTGTACAAATTACTCACCTTTTCATCCTCTGTCAAAAACAGTGGTGAGAGCTACTTGTACCACTGTATCTAACCAAAGACATTTCCACACACACATCACATCTCTAAGAACTGATGTCCCTTAGCTCAAACTTATAAAGTTAGTTGGTGTCTCATGACAAAATCCATTCCCAATAATGTCAGAAAAATTATAAGGTATTTAACAAAGAGTTAACCTATAAATCAAGAATGCATACTCTAATGATAAGCATTTTTTAAAATATTAAATGACTGGGATTAATGGAAATATCAAGACATTTATCATAAAGAACAATTATTCTAGTAGAGAAAACATATATATCAAGGGTAACTAGCTACAATTCAGACACCTCGCTCTCACTCAGATGCCGTTTTGCTTGTGTGGATCTGCCTTGATAGATATCACTGGAAGCTGGAAGGTTGAAAGATAGCCCTTTTTATTTTTTTTCTCACTCTGACATATGTTTACTTTTATAGGAATATGATTATTTCTGTTCAGGTCTCTCAAACCTCATAAGAATTAAATGTCCAACATCACATAGCTGCTAATAAAGTATGTAGTGTCTGAATCCAACACGCCATAGTTTGGCTGCACAATTTCATTTCCATGGAAAGGTAATAGGTGTTTCCTAAATTTGCATCATAGTAAAGACATTCATAGGAACAATGAAAATTGCATTGTATTTTATTCTGCCACAAGTAAAAATTCTAACTTATTTTCCCTAAAATGTCTTTATTTATGCTACTTTTTGGTTCCCCATTTATTCCTGCTCAGACAAATGAAAGATTACTTTAATCATGAATTTGCCTCCATGAATTCTACACCATAATATGCTAAGATATAAGTGCTGTGTCTTCTCGCATTATTTTGAATCTTATTTCAAAGGAGATTAAGTTTGACTTCATGAGGCTGTCTATGGAGGATAGTCCCCAAATCTGATTTTGACAGGAAAATTGTGCAAAGAGTATATACTTTCAATTGCCTTTCCCAATTTCATATTGTCTTATTTATACTTGGTGAATAAATTTTACAATGCAATTCATAGTAACCATAGCAATGCCCCACCCAACCTGGGGGGGAGAGGCATATATAATTATATAATATTTTAATAACTTTATTTATTTATTTATTGTGCTTTTAGAGATGTAGTCTGATTATGGTATAAAAGTCTCTCTCCTCAAGAGATCCTCCTGCTTTAGTTACCCAATTTGCTGGGAACACAGGCTCGAGCCCCCAAACCAGATTCAACCAACTTCTTCTCGAAGACTTTTTAGGCTTAAATAATGGCTACTTGATTCTGAAAATTATTACAAGCAAACAAAGTGGTTAAAGGATTCAGCTTTGAATTAATATTATGCCTTTCTATGGATTAATTCCAAATACTGTACTATTTCCCCCACAGTTTTTTTTGCCTGCAAAACCAAGACAATCAGCATAAACTACGTGAATGAGTTGGTATATTTTATGAAAAAATTTATTTTGAACTTTTTGAAGAAATCGAAATCACTTATTTTTAAATAAGAGGCTTGTCGGATATTAATTTATGTAAAATTAATTCAATTTAGCTTTAAGAAAATATAATTTAGGCTCATGTAACTAGTCAGCACAAATCCAGAGAGTCCAAGGACTTCATGATCACAAGGGTCTTTCCTCATTTGCCTCTGATTTTTCTCCAGTTTGTTTCATTCTGCCACAATTTCCCCCTCATAACAGTTACTAGCTGCTTTATTCTCGCATGTTTTTATAGCACAGAATCCTAAAATAAAGGGCAAGCCTTCCTCTCTCTAGGCCCACAAACTTCTGGGAGTTGATTCTACTTGGTATAGAATTTCCTTTGTGACCCCTCCTCCATCTACAGCGTTGGAACAGAAAGAAATAATGGATTTGAGGATGCACCTGTCACATCACAATTTCGTCTTGGCTATTATTCTCTCCAGACACAGGTGAGTGAAGTTAGGTTAAACTTAAATTACATAAACTGAAAAGGAGAAAGTTATTCCCAAAATGGAAAAAAAAAATGTTAAAAGAAGAATTTCAAGAAGGCAAATCAGTAGTTGTGTATATGAATGTGTCAGTATTACGTAGATACAGCTTTCAGTTATTACACAAAATGATGCTCCTAAACAATTATGCATTTATACACATATTTGTGAGAATCTAATACTTGAGGATCTGGGGTGGAGCTGAGGATGTAGGCCACACACTTCGGGTGTCACCATGTCTCATTCCCACCAGAGAGGGATGTCTGGACCCCACAATGTGGGTGTCACTGCGTCTCATCCCCACCAGAGAGGGCTCTCTGCTTGCCAGAAATCAAGCTCAGGGCTCCCAAGGGTTTGCAATATGGTGATTTGTATAATTACGTCATCATATGTTACAATGTAATGATAACTGAAATAAAGTGCATAATAAAAGTAATGTACTTGAATCTTCATGAAACTGTCCCTCCAACCCCACTACCCCACATCCATGAATTTGGTCCTAGGTGCCAAAAAGGTTGGAACCAGTGCTGTAAGGGATTGAAGCATCAATCTAAAGAAATGATATAAAGCAATGTGGATATGGTTTTATAAGTTTACTTGCTTCAAGATATATATTTAACATTACCCAGTCTTGAAAGATAAAAAAAAAAGAGAGAGAAAGAGAAAGAAACTGATAAATGAGCCTTTGTTACCATTTGAAAAGGTCATTAAAACATATTTAAAATAAGAAGTAAAGGGAAAAACAAAATACTTACATTGATTTTTTTGTAGAATTATATTTCACTATAAGTCTGTATAAAAAGAAAAAGCTTTAGTTTCCAGAAGATGGCTAGTTAATTAAGTGTTGAAAGAATGGCAGGATTAGACTATCATCATTTCACAAATGCTGTACTAAGAAAAAATTTGCCAATTAGTGTTAAAATAATCAAGTGAATGATTGATGAGGGACCGGATGTTTGTGTAGCCTGGATTACTTTTTAATTGCAAGCAAAAAGCCAAAATTAGATAATGGATTCAGAAGGCCATCATCTTGATTAAGAGGTCAATCTTAGCGAGCTTATTAGTGGACAACCAGATTGCATGCATTTTCTATTGGTTTTATGAAATGTTATCATCATTCACATCCAGATTGGGATGGAATTCTTCAGGTCAATAAGAAATTATGTCTCCATTCATTAACTTACACCTCATCTAATCAAAGTGATAATTGGCTAAATAAACTGTCATTATCAAGAAGAGATCACCACTCTCCCCCAAAACTCAACTATTATTTTACTAGTATCATGTAAAATTATTATTTTTTTTCTTTTTTTTTTTTTTTGAGACAGAGCCTCAAGCTGTCACCCTGGGTAGAGAGCCGTGGCATCACAGCTCACAGCAACCTCCAATTCCTGGGCTCAAGCGAGTCTCCTGCCTCCACCTCCCAAGTAGCTGGGACTACAGGCGCCCACCACAACGCCTGGCCATTTTTTGGTTGCAG
>CAUYON010207121.1:0-11865 GCA_963573935.1 Arctocebus calabarensis | reverse complement strand
GAGGGATCACACTTATGGTGCGTCTTACAAGGGTACAAATGAAAATTACTAAATGTAGAATATAAATGTCTTCATATAGTGATTAAAAGGCCATGAAGGCTATGTTAAATAGTTCAATGAAAATATTTCAGATTGTATATAGTCAGCACATTGTGCCCCATGATTGCACAAATGTATACAATTATGATTTAATAAAAATTAAAAAAAAAGAGTACTATGCTAACATTCTGACAGAAAAAAATCATTGCACACTCCATTATGTCTCCCAAGGATAAATGCCTTCAAGTGACATGTCTGGGTCAGAGGACATGAGCATTTATAAGACATCTAATATGAGGTTGCACAATTAAGTCTGTGAACTCATACTAGAAAAAGTATTACATATATGTTTGCTGAATATCACCATGGTCACCTTGAAAGTACTCCCCTTGGCCATCTGCTGACTACAGTGATATTCAGCAATGAGGTAGTAGCACTTTTTCTAGAATAAGTTCGTGAACTTAATTGTCCGACCTCATACATATTGCCGGAATGCCTTCCAGAAACATTTCAGTATTTTATACTATCACAAACAGTGACTGAGTAGCAGTTCCTATTTTGATACACTCTTATCAAAACTGTGTATGTTTTTAAATTTGCCACCTCTGAGTTCTCTGTGGATGACTCGCTCTCAGATGCTATCATTTCTCCGTGCTCCATGATTCATGCCGCTTCTATCCTGGGTGGAGAAGGCTATCTTAGTGTAATTGCTCTGATAGAAAGATAACAGTTTTTGAAACCGTAAGGCCTGGCTCATATCTTCTAAGATAGGCAGTGTTTTGGTTATCTCTTACATAAGAAAGCAAAAAGAAAAACACCTCAACACTTAGTGACTTAAAAAAGAATAGTTGTATTCTATCTTGAAGTTCTGTGGGTTGATAGAGCTTCTTGGGAGGTTTTTATGCTTTACATGGTGTTGAGTAAGACTGAAATAATCTTAAGGCTGGATAGGGCTGGAAAAAGGAGGATGGCTCCCTCTTGTTCCCGGCAGTGGTTGCTGCCTACTACCCACAGGTCAGCAGGGGCCATAGATCAGAGCATCTCGGTTCCCCTTCACATGAGGTGCACATAGCTTGGGATTCTCACAATGTGGTGTCTGAGTCCCATGAAGTCGTAGATAGGAACTGCCAGTTTCCATGAGACTTGGGTTTGGAAGCTGAGAATGTTACTTCGGCCACTACTCTTTGCTGAAGTTAGTCACAAAATCAGCCAAGGTTCAAGGATTGGGGAAATGCTCAACTTCCTCAAGCCAGGATTGACAAGGTAGGTTGGGATTATTGACGTCCTCTTTGAATACTAGTTAACAAAAGCAGAAAGAAGAGAATGGAAGAAAAGAGATGGGAGAGATGGACCCTTCTTGGCTGCATTACTTTGGGCATATTACTTAATTTCTCTGAGTCTTAGTTTCCAAAGTGAGGAAAATAGAATTACATCTGTTTTCAGTTATAGAAGTGAAAGAATATAAATTCATATATGCATACATCTATCTATCTATCTACTGAAGAGACTATTTCGAGCAAGCACACTGGTAGTAGTCCCAGTTACCATTACAATTACTGATGTTACTACTTTCCAGCTATGTGATCCAGTAAAGCCATTTAGCTCTATTGCTTCAACTGTAAAATAGGAAGAAATGATATCTCACAAACTTATTGAAAGTTGGGCATGGAAGCTCATGCCTATAATCCTAGCACTCTGGGAAGCTGAGGTAGGTGGATTGCTCCAGCTCAGGAGTTTAAGACCAGATTGAGCAAGAGTGAGACCTTGTTTCTTCTAAAAATGGGGGAAAAAATAACTAGGCAGATGTTGTGGCAAGTGCCTATAGTCCCAGCTACTTGGGATGAGGATTTCTGAAGCCCAGGAGTTTGAGGTTGCTATGAGTTATGACCCACAGCAATCTACCAAGATGACAGAATAAGACCCTGTCTCAAAAAAAAAAAAAAACTTATTGAAAATATTAAATGACATAATATATACAAATGTCCTTTGTCCTCTCTTGGGCTTGTTCTGAATATCTTACTTTATTCTTGGGGTATGAAAACTAAAAGTAGATAAGGAATGGTCCTATTGAAAATTATAAGGATTCTTGGCCTATAGTAACAGGCCTTCTCTCCCCTTGATTGAAAACTATTATTTCTTCATTTTTTCTATCAATATACATTGAAGGCTCATGCTATTTGAATTTGTGTTCTTTTTACAAATAAACTTATACACAGATATTGGGGTATAGCAGGGTGAAAAACGTTAAAATCTTGCCATCCAATATCAGCGTCAATCTGGAGAAGGAACTATTACCTTCCAATCTTCAGTAAAAATCTATCCAGCAGAGTCAGATACCTTGTAGAAGGGTGTTTCTTTCGTGTGTATGTGGAGGGGAGGAAGATGGTGAATTGAAATGACAAAAGTCCTGTCTCTCCAATTTGAGGTGATGTCACTGCAGATATGAAGAAACATTCCATGTGGAAAAAGAAAAGGAGTTGCCTAGGAAAAGTATAAGCTTTGAGGATGATGGGAATCTGAAGAAGAAAAGATGTAAGGTTGGAATTCATGCTGTTTTGTTCTTTACTGGGGGCAGAGTGGACGTAGGTCACTTTCAATACTCTAGAAAATTGAGGCCATTATGAATTAGCAACTCAGAGAAAGACTTTACCAGGGAAACACCTTCCCTGTGTTTTTCTTTGTGTCTCCCATATGCAAACTTTTTCCCTGAAATAAACCATCAGCTGAAATTCCAGCTGCACACTGCAGATTGAATGCATTCATTTGTCTCCCTTCCTCCTTAGAGACTCCTACTTAAATGGCGCTGAAGGGATAAACTGGTAGGAATAGAAAGAGAGACAAGAGTGAGAAAAGGGAAACCAGAATAAGAGAGGAGACAGTAATGGATCAGACACGTCAACCGAGTTTTGAACAATGGTGTATGGATCGATGAATGGTGATCGACATAACAGAGTGAAGAAAACTGAAATCTAAGGACCTGGCAAGGAGAGATAAATACCAAAATCAAGGTTATTTAGGTTACAGAACCTTAGAAAGTTTTGGCAGTTGGAGGTAGCAGGGACTTCAGACAGCATGAACAAAGGGCGCATTTAGCACAAGAGAGGTAGTTGATAGATTCCCAGACACCCTACCCCACCCTTTGAAGACAGGCATGGAATAGGAAGGTTTTGAGAAAAATTGAACCAGTGTGGCTTTTTAGTCAGAAATATTAAACCTGGTGAATAGTGGGCATGCAAGGAATGCCAAAAGGATTAAGTGAAAGTCAGTAACTGCATAGTGGGACTATCCAGCCCTCTTTCTCTGTGGCCCTGGAATTTTGGGAGCCAGGACTGTCCACCCAGAGAGACAAAAGTTAGAATAATCCCTTTAGAGAGACAGAATAGACTCAGAAGAAAATAATTGTGGTTACTGATATTTGGACATATCCTAATAGAATGGCTTGGTCCACAAAGGTGAAATTCTTAAAGTGATGAACCTCATCCATAGAACTGCTGATCAGTTGAGAGAGAGAAAGAGAGACTGAAACTCAAGTATTATTGAATGGTAAAGGATCACCAAACACTTGAGGAAAGCCCTAAACGTGGAGGAAAACATCGTACAACATAAAGACAGTAAAATGGAACCTGAGAAAAAGAGAAAATGCAGGAAGCAGAAGAAAACTTCAAATAAATTATAACCAAAATCCTCATAGACACTGGTGAAGATATCCATGTATCAAGAGGAGGAAGCTATAAAAAATGAACTGTAAGGGAACAAGAAACAACCCTTGGAAATTAAAAATCTGAACTATAATACAAACATTCAAAAGCAGAATTAAAAAAGAAAGTTAAGGAAATTAGCAAGAAGGCAGAAACAAAATTCAAGGAGATTTTTTTTTTTTATATAGAGAAGATATAAGAAAGGCAGAAGAAAAATCCAGAGGTTGTGTGTATCCAGAAGTTGCAAACAGAGGAAACGGAAATGATGGGGAGAGGATTATCAAAGAATGAATGCAATAAAATTGCTCAGAGGTGAGAGATATGAAGATTTAGACTATAGGGACTCACTAGGTACCTAGTGAAATAAATTTAAAAGTTCATAATAAGGTATATCATTCTTAAATCACCAGAATGCTGGGGATGCAGAGAAAATCATAAAAGCTTCAAGAGTATAATATTAGGTCACATAAAAAGGACTAAGAATAAGAATTGGTATTGAACTTCTTAACAGAAATACTAGAAGCTAGTAGACAATAGACCCACGCTCTCAAAATTATAACCTATATTCCTACACCCCTTCAAACTATTAATCAAGAGTGAGGAGATAATGAGGACAATTTTCAGGCATGTGAGGATTCAAAATTGCACCAGAAAAAGCGTTTGGAGGATGTGGCCCCCTCAACAATGACAACAACAACAAAGAAAAATTGCAAAAAGAAAAATATGGAATCGGGGAAATGGGATTCAGTAGAGGAGAGAGGTTAAAAAAAAGTCTCAGTGGGATGGGAAGGTGAAGACAGACGGCAGCTGCATAGGAGGTCTAGAATGTAATTCATCCATGTGGGAGAAGATGACACGGGTGTCCTGAAGTGGTACCTCTTATACAAAAGGACTTACAACCTACTGATGACTTTTATTACATTGCAATTTATCTGGTGTTTTTGCGAAGGTTTCTGGGAAGAATTCATGTTAGATTCATAGAAAATTAGTTGAGGAGCAAAACCATGCAATAACTTCAGGAAAAACTACATCTGAATGAAGAAGAATCTTAATCACTGTACTCTTCTTGGCTTAACAGCCATAGTAGATTATTGGCACATGCTGATTATTGATTTAACCCCCAAATGCAATACTGACAAATTGGCAGGATACAAGTATGTGAGAAAGGATGGGGTGGGGGAGGAGACTGAGTAAATTTCCCAAAATCATTAATAAAGAAGTTAAAATTGATAAATTAAGAAACAAGCATAGAAGAATGTTATCAGAATTATGGAATGAAACTACTAGAAGGAGTAAGTACACGTTTTAAAAGTGTTTGTCTTTAAGGAGCAGTTAATAGTGAGGAGGGGTCGGGGTGGGCTGGCATTTCATTTAAGCCGCAGAGTACTCTGAATCTGAACCATAAACACACAATATTGCAAAAGAAGTGAACACTAATTTTCTACAAAGAAGACCTCTCACATCAGGGTCTGGTCACTAGAATTTGAAGATAGAATGTTAGTGAGACACATCACCTCCCTACTTTTATGTTCACTAATATCGAATGCTAATTTTGTGCTAGACTCATTCTCCATTACATGTGACATCTCGTTTATACACACTCTTCTTATCCACACTTTGAGGTAAACACTTTTATCCTCATTTTACAGAAGCTGAGACTCAAGGAAGTGAAGTAACCCTGGGAGTAAATCTCACAAGGATTTGACCATACATTTGTCTGACCCCAAAGTTTCATTATTATTTTTATTTTTTGAGACAGAGTCTCACTTTGTTGTCCTCAGTAGAGTGCTGTTGCATCACGGCTCACAGGAACCCCCAGCTCCTCAGCTTAGGCCTCAGCCTAGCCTCAACCTCCAGCTGCTGGGCTTGCCTCAGCTTCACTCACCACAACACCCGGCGATTTTTTGTTGCAGTTTGGCAGGGGCCAAGTTCGAACCCACCATCCTTGGTATATGGGGCTGCTTCCTACTCACTGAGCCACAGGCACCACCCAAAGTTTTGCTTTTCTTATCAGGATGACTTTTGGTACTTGGTGTCTGTGCTCTATAACATGCCATAGAATAATTAAATTTGAGATCTAGGAAAAGATCTTACAAATCATCCCATTCAATACTTTTTATTTTGTCGGGGTGGGGAGTAAATTGAAGTTACGTCACATGACTAATGATCCATGATTATTATGATTATTAGTAGCTAACCTGGCTCAGCTTCCACATCTTTTAATCCCCGTGACTCTGTCGATCCATGCTGTGGGGGAAAGGCAGTGAATGAGGACTCTTCTAGTAAACAGAAATCACAGCAATTTGTTCATCCATCCCCAAGAGCAACCACACCTGGCTATTTCAGGAAGAGAGAAAAATGAAATTCCAACAGTGGAAAATCTCTAGGACATGATAGTCTGGGTCCGTGGGTCATGGTCTTGTTTTCCCTGAACAGTATTCAGTGCCTCACATGACGTCTTAGAGAAATCCTTGTAATCTTCATGAAGGGACACATGGTGATAGCTCCTTGGGAGCTAGGATCTCAAGGGAAATCACCTGCTCTTCCCAAAAGGGTTTCCAGGCATGGTTCAAATATGAACTGTGTGCTGTGGTCTCAATGTTTGTGACCACCCCTCCCCACTCATATATTGAAACCTAATTCATTCCCAATGCAGTAGTATTAATAGGGAGAGCCTTGAGGTGGTGATTAGTAGTATTAAGAGATTCTGCCCTTATACATGAGATTAATGACTTTACTTAAAAGGCCAGAGGGAGGTTTTCTCTCTCTTCATCACATGAAGACACAGCTAGAAGGTGTCATCTTTGAAGCACAGAGTGAACCCCCACCAGACAAATCTGCTGCCACTTTAAAATTGGACTTCCCAGACTCTAGACTGTGAGTGATACATTTTTATTATTTATAAATTACCCAGTATTTGGCTATGGTAGCCGGATGGACTAAGGCAATGCATTACAGTGTTCTGGTGTAGGAAGGGCTCAGAGTGAGGTGACTCAGAACAATAACAAACCCCTAGCATTTACTGAACACCTGCTCTGTGCCAGGAATTATGCTAAGGATTTTGTATTCATTTTATATCTTGAACAACTCTTCTTTTTTTCTTTTTTTATTCATTTATTTTCATTTCAAATGCATACAAATATTTTTGGTTGCATGGAATCTTGAGCCAGTGTTGTAAGCGTGCTGATCCCTCTGTTAGGTAGATTTTCACCTCTTCCCTTTTTCTCCCTCCCGTCTGTTTGATTTCCATTGAGTTTTATTTCCTTCTGTGCACGTGTGCTCATGTGTGGTTAGTTCTAGTTTAATAGTGAGTACCTGTAGTGCTTGTTTTCCCATTCTCTATTTCAGTCCATATTGTAGCAAAAGGCATTAAGTCTTTTTTCATGGCTGAGTAGTACTCCACAATATACAATGTCACTTCTGGGTATTTACCCAAAGGAAAAGAAGTCATTTTATCAAAAGACACCTGCACTCAAATATTTATTATTTATTGCACTGGCAATTTATGCTTGCAAAGATCTGAAATAAACCCAGATGCCCATCAATTCCTGAGTGGATTGAACAATCTTTAAGATTAGTACTGTTATGACTCACATTTGACAGATGAGGAACTGAAGGATCAGAGAGGTTAAACAAACATTTAAGAAGGATCAGGGCCTATATTATCTGCTCCTGTTCTTAATTGTTGTGCTATGCATCCTGTTTCTTTCTCTGTCTCTCACTCAAGGTACCTCTAAAACAAAGCTGAGCAATTGAACTGGACAACTGCACTCCCCTCTACTCATGCTGTGCCTTTTGCTTGGAGCATCCTTGCTCCTTGGACTACCTGACTTCCCATGTGCTATCTTGCTGTCTGGCCTGAGTATTTCCCATTGATCCTGTAAAGTTAGTTTCAGATACCAACCTGTATGGAAGTTTCCTCATCCCCATTAGCTTGAGATAGAGTAAGTGTTTTTCCACCTCTTTATAATCTCACAGTACATTTGAACCTACAGTTACATTTTCACAGCACACTTAAATTATGTTGATTAAAAAAAAAGAGTAAGGAAAAAAAAGAATATCCTTACTGTGCTTTGATCTTCTTTTGAAAATAACTTAATTAATGATATTTAAAAATTTTCACGGCATACCTAAGATCCTCTTGTGCATGGCACACCAGTGTGCCACAGCACACCTATTGAAAATCACAGTGAAAGAGGCACATCCTTTTTTTCCATCACCTGTTGTCATTTACCATCATGTTTTGTAACGATTTATTTGTCTGCCTTTTTCCCACTCAATGAGCATTGCTGCAAGGACTAGAAACATTTTTACAGTCTATGGTAGACTGAGAAACATCTCCCCTTCCCAAACATTTCCATGTCCCCATCACTGTGACCTGTGAGTATGTTATCTCACATGGCAAAGGTGGATTTGTAGCTGTGATTCAGTTAAGGGTTTGAGATGAGGCGATTATACAGATAGGGCTGATATAATCACCAGTGTTCCTGTAAGAAGAAGGTAGGGGTTCAGAATCAGAAAATCAAAATGTGATGATGAAAGCAAAAGTTGGAGTGATATACCTTGGAGGAAGGTTCCATGAGTCAAAGAATGCTCTAGATTCTGGAAAATATAAGGATATAGATTCTTCCCTAAATCCTGTAGAAGGAAGACAGCCCTACTGACAACTTGACTTTTAAACTTCTTTTGTAATAAATGGTTACAGCAGCAACAGGAAACCGATACACGGACCTAGTGCTTAGAAAGTACCTGGCACAGAGTAGGAACTTAGTAAGTTATTTGTTCAATGAATGGACAAATGACCTATTTGCAAAGCAATGTTTGTGACTCCATCTCACACACATCCTTTTATAAGTCAAAGTTTATGAGTGAGCATAAACAAATGACTGAAAGATCATTGCTCTGAAAGTCTGTAGCAGAGATTTTTCTGTTACAACCAGCAAACACTGGTGTGAGCAGCTTAACTGTGAATAAAGCCAATAGATTAATTCTGTGACTCAGGAAAACTTGATTTCTTGGGGTCTCTCTCTAACTGTAAGAAGACAAAAGTTACTCCATTCTTCCTCCTGACAGTAAAGGTAATATAGACAGATGATGTTATTCAACCAGAGTACTCCTTGGAAGACAAGGTACTATATAAATACTGGGTAGCATTATTATTGCATTAATAATAAATATTTAAGAAATAAAAATCCATGTCTTCAAAAACAAATAAAGCAAGACTCAAACTTGTCACTGAGGAAAGGCTGTGCTCTCTTCCTGAGCTAAAACACTTGGTGTTTTTAATAGCTTTGCTTTTTAATATTCTGTAACTGAAGAAATGGAACACACAGCTTTACGATTAAATATTAAAATATTAAATATTAAATTGGACAGCAGAAATTCATCACATTCTTCAACCTGCCTGGTTTACTCAGGGTCTCTTAGGTACTCTAAGAAATCCAAGTACTGTTCATATTCACTGAGGTCATTTCTTTCTTTTTTTTTTTATACCAGACACACAGGCACCATATACATCATTTTATTGATCAATCTCAAAGAATTGAATGAAACAGACAAATACTAGCGTCTGTACATGAAATAGCCTATCCAGCATGATGAATCTAGAGGTTACACTTAATAGACATGGCCACTTATTCTAAATGAAAGCAGCCTCATGGAGCCTGAGTTGCAACTGTGGGCCTGAGTTTTGGTGTAAATTTTGACTGTGATGATGGCCTAGCAATCAGCTGGGTGTCACCATCCATGTTCCAGTATTCGAGTAATACCCAAGAACTGCTTACTTGGCTGATGAAATCTGGGGTTTCCCTACACAAGGGAAACAATTTCGAAGTTTATCTTCAGTCTAGCTGCCTCCCCTGCCTGAATGTCAAAATCTTGCTTAGGAACTCAAAGTCTTCTGCCATCTATAACCCATTTTTGGGAAATGAGCTGATCCAAATCATTTATAATTCATTCTTTATGCAAGTCACATGGGGGCAAGACAGAAAGACCTAACTCCACTGTTTAGCTCTGTGACCTTGGGTAAGTTTTTTCACCTCTTGAAATGATTTTTCTCATGTGTTAATGAGGATGGGAGGAATGTATGTGATAGTATTTACACTGGTGGTATGTAACCATTCACCAGCTGTGAGGTATAAATTAAGTCTGATTTCCTTGAGTGATCAGATTAAGGTAACGCTATACCCTGATGCTGGCCTGGAAAAAAGTCCTCTGAGCATGTGGTTTGTCACTGGGAGTGGGAAGGAGGAGAAATTGTCTCTCTTTGATGTGATACTCAATCACAATTGCTTCTTGCTATTCTAGGCCTGTATTCTCCATTATAAGTCTTCAGATTACCCCTATATGTACAGTCAGTAATTCAAAATATGGCTATCATGCTCAGGTGGTTGGATCTCCTGATGTTTCCAGCCTCAATCGCAGTATATACAGCATCAGCTTCTGTAATTCTTGAGATCTTGGCATCAGCTCAGGATAGCTATTCAAATTTCCTCTTTACTTCATGGTATATTATAGAGGCTTTCAGTATCTTTTTACATTCACTAGTCATTAGGGCCATCTTTGTCACCAGAGATATTCTATTATCATTGAAACTCAAAATGAGAAGGGTTCAGTTGTCTCTATGGAAATTTGCTCATATCTGACTCCAGTAACCATTAAGTTCCACATTCCAAAAAGTCATAGGACAAGGTGGCCTTTGTGAAATCACAACCTTGCCCTAATAGCATGTATAAAACTGGGTACAGTGGTAGATGCATGGTTTTCTTCTCATTTACCTTGGCATACTCTGATAAGTACCTTCTTCCTTCCTCTGGAATTTCTCCATCCCTCCAACCTCTAACTAATGGCTCCTCCCTTGTGACACTTTTTCTGGGTACTGTAAATCACAGTTGTCTATTTTTTCTCTCATTTCTTTAATTAGCTAACTCGGCCATTAGGATCTGCCTGACCACATAACTCTCAGAGTTTCTCCTCGTGCTGGAGCTCTACAAGTAACAGTAATAGCACTCAATAAACACAACAACATTCGTATGTTAGACTTTGTGCCAGGCCCTTTTCAGATATTATTGGATAAGGTTATTTGTGGAGGAAATATTTATATATCTGGTGCTGTCCCAGGTGCTGAATAGCATATGGAAAACCATGACCAGAGGCTGACTTTTGTATGGCCTAGGAGCTAAGAATATTTATTTTATTTTTATTTTACATTTTTAAAAGGGTTGTAAAAAAGAATATGTAACAGAGACCTAATGCAAAGCCTAAAATATTCACTATCTGGTCGTTTACAAAAAAGTCTGCTGACTTCTGATGATCTTACTTTATTTTTCCAAGTCACCTATAAGACAGTTTTTAAAATCAGTTTTACTTATGAGGAAACTGAGGTTTGTAGAAGTGAATGATCTTTCAAGGTGATTCAATTAACACTTTCTGAGTTGGAGGTAGACACTAGAATAAAAATATATTCAATTGATCTGAGGCCAATACTTTGTGGTCATTCTAGACTTGGATGGAAGAGTCTAGTGTTCTAGTCTTAGTTCTTCCCTGGCTCAACCATGAAAACCTCTCATTCTCCTGCCACCACATTCACTGTGAAATATTAATGCTATTAATCTACCATAGGGAAGCAAGGGGGCAGTGCCATTAAAAAATCAAGTGTTTGGAGACTTTACATCTTTTGTATTAACCTGGATTGAGGTGGAACAAGTACTCAATTCTAATATGAAGGTAGTTGATGAGCTAATACAAGGGAGGGTAGGGCAATGAGGGAGCAGGGGGAAGGGAGGAGGAAGGGGCGGTCATGGTGTATAGTACACCTCTTTGAGGTGGGGCACAATTATAAGAGGGACTTTACCTAACAAATGCATAAAAAAAATCAACTGTTGATGAGATCAAGAAAAAAGACTTTTGGCGGCACCTGTGGCTCAGTTAATAGGGTACCGGCTCCATATACCGAGAGTGGCAGGTGTGATCCTGGCCCCAGCCAAACTGCAACAACAACAACAACAAAAGACCTTGAGAAAAAAGTTGTTAGAAATGTGGTAGAAGAATTAAAACAAAGGGAAAATAAACGAATGGCTTGTCTTAACATCATTATTAAAATTAAGTTTTATATATTTTCAGTGTACCT